>JBBPOJ010001001.1:0-17500 GCA_038091395.1 Leccinum rimulosum
GACCGGACCAGGAAACCGCTCGTTCACGCGAAATCCGTGAAGTTCTCACCGCCAACGAGCTTTACCACATCCTCGACGTTTCCCGCGCATCCTCCATCGACAGACTGACCCTCCGTCGTGCTTACATCAGCAAACCAGCCTATTTGGCATATGGATTTCCCAGGATTTGGCATTGTGTATAGACCTGTGGAGCATGTACACAGTGAGGTGCAATATACAGACCTGGGAAGACTGTACATATTTTCCACCAAACCTGAGAGGGCTGTACATATTTACCATTAAACCTATGAAGGTCCGTGCTATTTTATCTAAAGTTGACAGGATGCACAGACTCGGCACTCGGCAGGCTGGAAACTGTACACTACCCGGTGTGCGTCACACGATCCGACCGAGTCGGAGTCATGACAATGCACCCCGGGCCGTCAAGACTCGGATGTCTGAACTTCTGCTCAAAAATTTCACCATCATTTCATGTTTGTTTCACAAACTTGAATGCGCATACTAAGATCTACTACTAATCACTAAAATAGATCCGACCACTGCTGTTGCCACTGGCACTCTCACCACGCCTGCGGTCGATGACTCGATGTGACGGTCACGATACATGCAATGATTTGGATTCTGCGGGTGCATCCGAGTCCCCGCCGGTGGAACCTGTGTATGTGGCTCATGCGTCAACACGAACCGGGCAAAACTTGAAGGGGAGGAAATGCACATACCAGCCTGAGAGATAAACATTATGACAAACGCCGTAGGTCTAGAGCAACACCTCCAAGTTCCAACCCGGCCGCATCTTCAAGTTCTAGCTTTCGCTTATCCCTTCCGACCTCGCACACAGCCCCTTCCATGCTCTCAACGTACTCGCACCAACTCCGGCATGTCCATACTACTATGCGGGCTGCGGTGATCATAAATCACCCACATTTCTCCTGGGAACGCATGCACGAAAATCTACACAAGTGTGTAGATCAATGTACGTTCGGAGGACGACGTAGAGTGCCGGCATGGCAGTGGATTCGTCGACTGCGCCTCACTCATCCAGTTCGTCCTCCTCGTCGCTAGGTTCGTCTTCAGGAACGTCTCGGAGCAGCTCCGCCATCTTGTCCAGCGCCGCCTGCTGAGCCGGAGTGAGCTCTTCCTTTTCCGACGACTCGCTCCATTCATCCGAACCGCTGTCGTAGTCCTCGTTCCTACCGATCCCCGCCCCACCTTTGCCTTCACTCCCATCCGTGTCCGAGTTCGAGCTAAGTTCGAGATCCTCGGACGAAGCCATCTCAAAGTCTTCGTCGTCAGAATCCCAATCGTCCCATACAGCACCCTTGATGGTCGTAGGCCCGGCACCCATAATATGATTGTTCGCAGAGCTGGACGAAGATCCATTGGCGACGTCCTGCTTCCCAAAGAGATGTTTTCGATTCCGGGCCGAAATCGGGTCCTGTGGAAAACTCGGTCTCGACGATCTCTTCCTCGTCGTCGTCGCTCTCGTCTCCTACATCTTTTGCGCCCGATCCGATCCCGAACCTGAACCTGGCGTCTGCATCTTGTGACTGAGAATGACAGAGCATGTCCGCCCAGTGGCGCTGATGAGTTAACGCCATCTTTGGTGAGTAAATCCTCGACAGCCCAGAGCGCGCACGGCTTGCTCTCGCCCCAGAGCATGTCCGTGTCCAGGAACCAGAGCGTGCCCGACTTAGCAGAAAGATAGGCGTTGACGCTCGTCGCGCCGTCGCCGGACGTGGGTGTCGCGCACGCGCTCCGGAAGACGGTTGCAGAAGGCTGCAAGAGCGGGACGGGCAAGTGGGAGAGGAGCTGGCGGACAAACGGGGCGGTTTCTTGGCCCTTGGCGACGGTGGTGCTGGTCGCGTTGGGGGTGCTGGTCGCGTTCGAGGAGTAGGACGTGGTCTCGAATGCGGTGGCGCTGCGCGCGGCGATGCCAAATATGATCTGTTGTGGTGCAGATGAAGGGGTGGTTTTGGCCTTGTCGGGGGCGTCCGTGGGGAGGAGAACGACGGTACAGTGACTCTTAATCTTACCGCGTGTGGGGAGCATGAAGGCGCGGACGACGCTGGTGAGGCAGAGTACTCGAGGACGCCCGGGGTGGTGGGGTGGACGAGGCGAATCGACCGTGCGTGGACGGTCACATCGACTTTTTTGCCGACGGGCGAGGTGGCGGAGACGGAAGGGAGGGTGAAACGGGGCGGGTCATCAGCATCGTCATTGGTCTTTGGACGTTTTGAGTTGGTATCGTCTGTGTCTGGGCTGTCGTGGGGATGTTTTGTGTTTGTCAATTTAGTTGGGCCGAGACAGCTCTGGAGGGCTTTGAGTGCAGCGGTCTGCGAGCGCGACCATTCCTGGCGAGGGCAAAAGCGAGGAGAGATGGAAGAGAAGACAATTCAGTAGACGCGATGGCAGCTGGAAGATGAAAAGAGAGAACGTCCAAGAGAGGCATAGTAGACGAGCCCATGATCGTAACTGGAAGATGAAAAGAGAGAACATCCAAGAGAGGCGTAGTAGACGAGCCCCATGATGATCGTAACGCACTGGGCTCTTGGAACCGCGGACGCCTGGCTGGGAAGTCCCCCCGTTTTCGATCAGACGAGAGGCGAGTAGACGGTGTTTTCACACTCACCCTTTTCCTTGCACGCATAGTACACGTCGATGCAGTTGTGCCCCGCAACGACTTCGCGGATGCACCGATAGATCCGACCGTGCCTTCGTAAGGTGTGTATATTGCGATCGACGTACGTTCGGAGGACGACGTAGAGTGCTGTCGTGGCAGTAGATTCGGGTAGAAAGGCGAACGCCTGATTGGGAAGAAAGTTGACGTCCCCCTGAAGTCGGTCAGACAAGAGACGAGTACGCCGTTTTCCTTGCACGCATACCCGTCGATGAAGTTGTGCCCTTCAATGATTCGCGGTCTGGAGAGGTTGCACAACCGCAAGACTACCCCGGGCGGCCCGACGAGCTCCTGCGCCACAAGCGACCAGCTCGCCCTCCCTTCCTCCACCTGTACCTCACCCATCTCAAGTCCCAAATCCGACGACCTCTTCTTCCCAGCAGTCTTCTCCTTTCGACACGACACCTCCCGTTCGTCGTCGTCGTAATTCCGCTCCACACACCGCATAAAGTCAATCCCAAGCCCATGCCACCCGGAAAAGCCAGCTGCGGCCTCGTAGGACTCCAACACGGATTCCGCGACGCCATGCACGGACGCGCACGCGCGTGCATCCACACGACACCTCCTCTTTCGGTCTCGCTGCTGATTCAAACTTGGCGTAGACATGGAAACGGTCGTACCCAACTACGAGAATTAATGTCCCGCCAAAATAGTCGACGACCTGATTGGGTGCGAGTACTGCCCGGAAGAGACCCTTGCGACGGGATAGAGGGGAACGGAGGAGCGAGGCGTGGTAGTGGGGTGGTTTAGGTGAAGGGTGTCGGATGGATGTACAGATCGAGGTGTCGCAGATGGTCGAGGAATAGGTGGAGATGGTTTTGCTGGTGAAAAAGTCGATGGTAGTGTGGAAGATGTTAAGAGAGAGCATCCTAAACAACCCCTTGATGACCATGAGCGGGTTCCTGCTCCCCCACACCTTCGCGCTAGCATCCTTGATGCCAGCTGCCTTGAGGACCTGGTGTATGTTCGGGTTGCACCTCAACCCAAACCCTACGGGCCTCGGCCGCAAGATGATCTTAGTGGCCCCAAACTTGTTCTCCATATCGGACCAAAACGTCCGCTTCTCTCTCGACGTAGTCCATCGACCGGAGTGCCTTGGCGAGCGTCTTGTCAGGCGCGACCGCAGCCTCTTCGTCCTTGCCCTCTCCGTATCCGACCAGGCCGTTCCCGTCGCCGACGACGACGAGCGAGTATATCGAGTGGATCTTGCCCTTTCCCGTCTGCTGTGTGACGCGGCGCATGAGGAGCGGGTAGACATGCAATTTGGCGACCTGCTGCGGCGTAAGCGGGGACTCACTCGCCGTTGAGCCATGGACGTTGCTCATCGTCTCGTCGTCGTCCGCCTCCTCGAGTTCTTCGGCCTCTAGGTCCTCGTGCTGGATTCCTTCGCGTTGCTCCTCGAGCGCGTCGAGATGGGAGGGAGAGGGAGATGCAGAGGTGTCGTAAAAGTTTCCGATGATCATGGAGGGTCATTGCGGACGATGACGCGGTTGGCAAAAGGCGCAAGTTGGGTGGGGGGGTAGTCTGCGACGGAGTGTTCGTCGAGAAGTTTGTCATATTGCATGAGGTCTGGAAGAAACCCGTCTTGAGGGATGTCCGCAAGGCGTATCCCGGGCACGGAGGCAGGCTTCTGAGCGTTTGAAGTCGTGCTGGCCGGGGTCGGGGAAGGCTGGAGCCATCACCCGATGCAGAACAGGCTGAGGAGGGTTCCAGACCCCCAGCGCCAGGGCGAATCGTCGACGCCTTTGTGGATAAATGCGCCGAAGAATCGACGGGCGTCAACGACCTCACAGGCGTCGTCTGTGCAGGCACTCCCTGCCCAGATGGTGACACCGAGATGTGTGACAGCGATCCCTGACGGAAAGACTTGTTCAGCGAAGGATATACCACCGCTGTTCTGGGCGATTCGCGACCATCTCGATCCGAGCCCGGCGCGTCCGAGGACATAGACGAGGAGAATCGACGGAGAAGCTTGACGGAGGTGGACGGATTCGACAGACCAGGCGTCTCGCATGCAGCCACGTGGTCCGTATCGACCTCGACGCCGAGCGCCTCCCCATCGTTGTCTCCGTGGACTTGAGGTGCTTCTACGCGCGTCGCTGCCCTGATAGGTGTATGCGGAGGAGGGATCCGAGTCTGTCGTGGTCGTCGCGGATTCGTATCCATGGTCGGTCTCTGTCTCCTTATCACGGTCGCGAACCCATTGATATTCGTCCCGACCCAAATTTGGCTTGTTTGGATACCGAGGCGAATGAGGCGAAGGGGCAGAAGTAGGGGAAGCAAAAACGTGCGAATGAGGCGCGAATGCCCTAGCTTGATTGGGGTCACGGCTCGTGGAAGACGGGGCACCTGACAGCGCACAGCACATGGAGGAAGGACATCAGCACTACACAGGAGATAGAGCAAAAGAACACGAGGCTAGGGATTGAAAAAGACATTGTCACGAACAATCAACCACAGAGACCCAACGTACAACTGAAAGAGTAGGGAAAGACAACGAAGATACGTCCAACTCACCAATGGGCTGAGTGCTATACCAATGTCCATGTCCTTGTGCTGACGTGACGCGACCACTAGGGAGCCACGGCGGGAACTGTAGTGATGGATCGCCATACTGAACCGGGGGTGGAGGTGGAAAGCGGAACAAGTGCATATGGGGAGCTGTATGAGGTCCGGGGTGTGGGGAAGGACCGTACCTCCAGGCTGATGGCGAATCCGACTTGATTTCTTGTCTGGAGCTCGAGGGAGGCGTACCAGAGCGACTGGAACCGATATCCAGATCCCATTGAATCTTGTCAGCTCTGCACGAACTCGACGATGGGACTTGAACATCGACTTCCCACTTGGCGTTCTCGACGGCCCACCGCAAGACTGCCCCGGGCGGCCTGACGAGCTCCTGCGCCACAAGCGACCAGCTCGCCCTCCCTTCCTCCACCTGTACCTCCTCCATCTCAAGTCCCAAATCCGACGACCTTTTCTTCCCAGCACTCTTCTCCTTCC
The DNA here is from genome assembly GCA_038091395.1 of Leccinum rimulosum. Lineage (NCBI taxonomy): Eukaryota > Fungi > Basidiomycota > Agaricomycetes > Boletales > Boletaceae > Leccinum > Leccinum rimulosum. Next base: position 5,678 of record JBBPOJ010001001.1, read on the forward strand.
TCCCGGTCGTCGTCGTGCTGCTGATTCAAACTCGGCGCAGACATGGAAACGGTCGCACCAACCACGAGCACGTACCGCCGAAAGAAGTCGACGGCCTGATTGGGTGCGAGTACTTCCCGGCAGAGACCCTTGCGACGGGATAGAGAGGAACGGATGAGCGAGGCGTGGTAGTGGGGTGGTTTTAAATTAGGTGAAGGGTGTCGGATGGATGTACAGATCGAGGTGTCGCAGATGGTCGAGGAATAGGTGGTGATGGTTTTGCTGGTGAAAAAGTCGATGGGTAGTGTGGAAGGTGTTAAGAGGGGTCGCTCGGCTGTCTCCCACCAACGCGTGGCACGATCCAGGCTTGCTCTGCGAGTAGTGTCGGTCATTGTTTATCCGAGAGCGGCAGAATTTCTGAAGAAAAAGAGTAAGTCGACTCTACCATACACAGGCTCTCAGTGAGTCACCGCTCTCTTCCTTCAAAAACAAGATCAACACGCCCAATTCTCCGTCGCGTACATCTTTGCCTTCAGTTCGTCCTCCTCGTTCTCTTTCATCACACCAAACTTGCTGGACCGCTCGATAAATCTCATCCACTCTCAGGTCCGGAATTTGTGATATAAACGGCCATATTCAAGTTGGACCCGAGGCTCTTTGGCTTCCGAGTCGCTCTTGCCCTTCTCGGCTGACGGCAGCCCCGAGGGAGGGAGGGAGGGGTGGAGAAAGTGTACGTTCCTTCCGTTACTTTTTGCCACGATTCAGCACGAGTCTGGCATTATGAGCCGCGTACATTGCGGAACGCCCTTCGGACATGAGGGCAACTTACACGCCGACGACGATCATGAAGAAGGACATCGTTGACCTGCACATGCCACAATGACCATCCCTCTGACGCGTGGATTCGACTATGCCGCAGATATCATCCCATGCGACGATTTATAAAATGCGGCACCGTGCCAGCGAAGAGTCCTCGTTAATCATGCCATGTAATACCCACAACTTCGTTCCGTTCCGTGTCATTACTTATACGTTCAAAAATTTTCATTCTGCTCAATGAAGGGAAATTGGTGCATGGATTGTTGCTACTATTTTAGCGATGACTCGGAGAACTTGAGCCTCGAGGACAATGAGCAAGCGACGTGAGGATCCGATGTTCGTTCCCGGCGTACATAGTAGTTGACATTGACGCGGATGTCCCACATCACGCCGTCCCGCGATCAACGCATACTGCTGCAGCCGTGCCTTCGTATGGTCCGCCGGAGTGAAACGAGAATAAAAAACCGGCCCGGTCGCACGTATCGTTCACCTAAACGTGGTTATCAGATCTCCACAGGTGGTGTATGTTGCGATCGACGTACGTTCGGAGCACGAGGTAGACAATGACTTCGCGGTCCGGAGAGGTTGCACCGATAGATTTAACCGTGCCTTCGTATGGTCCGCCTGAATGCAAACGAGAATATAAATTGACCCGGTCCCGCGTTTCGTTCACCTGAACGTGGTTATCAGATCTCCACAGGTGGTGCATGTTGCGATCGGCGTACGTTCGGAAGACGACGTAGAGTGTTGTCGAGTGGATTCGTCGACTGCGCCTGCGCTGTTAGAAACGCGGACGCCTGGCTGGAAGAAGGTTCCCCCCGATTTCGATCAGACGAGACGAGTACGTCCTTTTCCTTGCCACGCATACACGTCGATGAAGCTGTGACCCCGACTTCGCCGTAAACATTGGCCCGGTTGGGCGTATCGTTCATCTGAACGGTGTTATCAGATCTGCACAGGTGGTGTGTGTTGCAATCGACGTACGTTCGGAGGACGAGGTAGACAATAACTTCGCGATCCTAAGAGGTTGCACCGATAGATTCGACCGTGCCTTCATATGGTCCGCCGAAGTAAAAACGAAAATAAAAATTGACCGGTCGGGCATATCGTTCACCTAAACGTTGTTATCAAATCTGCACAAGTGTGTATGTTGCGATCGACGTACGTTCGGAGGACAACGTTGAGTGCCCGTCGTGGCAGTGGATTCGTCGACTACGCCTGGGCTCTTGGAAATGCGGACACATGGCTGGGAAGTCCCCCCGATTTCGATCAGACCAGAGACGGGTAGACGGTGTTTTCTACACTCACCTTTTTCCTTGCACGCATACACGTCGATGAAGTTGTCGATCCATCGCCGAATATGATGGGGCGGGACAGATAGAGCGACGGCGACGGTTGTCGATGGGGAGTTAGAGGGGTATAGGAATGCCAGTGGAGAGGGCAAGGACAGAGAGGGCGACTCGTCGTCTCGGAGGTCCCTCTTTCAAATGCTTTAATACGCGTGCCGCCCCAATGAAATCACCCGCTTCTCGTCGTTCTTTGCCTGCGGAAAAGGTATATGAGTGACGCACTCGACATGCGGACAGCACCTGGAAGCCAGATACGTTACACACCGATCAACCACGTGAGACCTGCCTCGACCGGCGATGTGGTCTCGTCGATATCGTTCCCATACAAGCACAAGTCGGCTTCCAGGCGCACACTATCCCGTGCACCTAGACCAGTGAGTTGGATGAGTGACTGAGAGAGGAGACGCGACACTTCGACTGTCTGTGACGGTGGAATGGATATCTGGCCAACGTTTTAGTGACAATGCTGATTCGAGCGAATATAGATCCGTTGCTCACCTCGAAACCGTCTTCACCAGTGTAATCACCGCGTGCGACGTGGAGATTGAACCCTTCAATGGGAACATAGGCCGACCTTCCAAATGTCAAGCCTTTGAGATCAAAGGTCGTGAGTCCTTGTAGGTATTGTGCAGCTTGCGGACCTGAACAGCAGCGACACGGGCATAGAGCGGAGGTAAGAGGATACAAGGGAGAAAGGCGCAATGACGTTCCCTGTAACGCAATCAGTCCCCAGTTCTCCAGCACCTCGTGCTCCACTGGTCCCTCTCTTGCGTACTCGCTCGCGTTCCACTCGGCCAATTTGTTATGGAACCAGGCGAGGTCTTTCTCCCGCGTCCCTGCGTTGGTCACGACGTAGAATGCCTCGTCTGAATGTTTAGTAATCATGGTGTCATCTATGATTCCGCCTTCCTCGTTGAGGAGAACGGAGAGCGTCGAGGAGTACGGCTTGAGTGTCGCGAGCGACGATGGAGTAAGCCATTCCAGAAATGCGGTCACAGTTGGACCACGAAAGATAGATTCGAAAATCAATACCCTTAATCACGACAACACAATGCAGTGTCCGCGGAAAGCCCAGGGGAGGTGACACAAAATAGAGAGATGGTGGCGTACTTGGATTGAACCATGTGCCCCAACATCAAACAATGCTACGCTGTTGCGCACATGTGCGTGACTGGTGACTGTATATGTGTGCGTCGTGTTCGGGAACGTCGATGGTCAAGGACACGAAACTTGCATAGCGACGCTGGGTCCCTCTCACCTTGACCAAGAGGCGTGCGTTCGGCGATTCCCGAACACTGACTCCCGTTACGTCCCTACGCTAGCAGGTGCCTGGGGTCCGCGATTTTACCCTTTTTAGGCAAGCGTCGAGGTTTCTGCAACGTTTCCACTGAGTTTGTGTCTAGCATACGTACAACACATTCATACCTCTCCCTGTTCTATTAAAGGGACCCAAAACCATATATCATGCACCACCCAATGTATTTATTTTTCAGTAAAATGTACGTCTCGTTTCGCTATGATGAGTTTTCGAGACGCTCATATAATTTCCAAATTAAGTTGACCTTGACCGACAGATCCGTACGAGAGCGGCATTGAGTACCCCGCAAACGGGACCATTTTAGCACCATGTTCGAGATGAAAGTCGTCGAGTCCCGTCTTTCGAAGCTATGTGCCAGTGATCCGGGCGAGCGTTGAGAAGAAAAAAAATATGACACAAAATGGACTGAAGTGGGAGACTTGCAGTTTCGCTGGATGTTGCCACACCCCTGGTTTAACAGAGATATTCAAGGCAACATGTAGGTATCAAGTATCTCGCTTGCGGATGTCGGCTGGGGGAACGGAGTCGCTCGACGACGGGGAGATGATAGGGATAGGCGCGACATCAGACGTGTGCCGGTGGTGTCAGAGATGCATGAATATCAGTCGATGCCCTGCCAAGAATGCTCAGTGGATCTGTTGTAGGAGTAGGATCTATCATCTACAGAGGCTCAATCAGACCGACAGCTCGCTCCTGTTCCCCAAGTACCTGAGGAGATAAACTTCAAATATTGCAAGGTCCAATATACCATCGCATGAGCTACAGGTTATGAGATCCTAGGAAAACATGCCGCGCCGTGATCCAAAATGACGGTTGCTTCTAGCACGATCACCTTCCTCACGTCCATGATTTTCTACAGTCAAATCGACGAAAACCAAAGCAAGTCAGCGAAAGGAAACAGCTAAAGGAGGAAAAAACTGAATGGGCTCACATAGACTAATCTATTTTATTCAGCGTCGCGTTGAACGCCAGCTGGCTCGCGAGACCAGGGAGTAATCCAATCAATGGGATCGTCACCTCTTCCTTCTCGGAACCAGCTCTCGTAGTACGTACCCGTCTTATCAGGTTCTTCTGATCCTCGTGGTGCTTACGCCGCCTCACAGGCCACCTCCCACCTCGTGCGCATTGTTTGGCACCTTGGCAGAGGCGGCAGTGTCGACAAAGATGCGTGAGTGTGAAATCCAGCCCAGACAAATACCGATGAGTCCGTTCCAGCAGCACGTTGGACTTTGGGTCGACGTTCCGCTTACCGTGCGACGCGGCCAGGGAGTCGCACAACCCTCAGCGACTTGGCGTCAGAGGCAGGTGGCGTAGGGGGGGAGGAATGCCGTGGCACTGAGCTGGGATTGTGGTCGTGCGACCGAGCCCGTCGTAAGATGTTTTCGGAGGTGGTGGTGCGAATGCCGGTCTCTCTGAGCGACGACAAAAGGCGTTGACGAGGCGTTTATAGTGACACATCGAGTCGAATCTCGATCGAGAGGGAGTGCGAGAAATTGTGCAAGCGATTACATAACTTTAAACTCATCGGACCTCCCGGAAACGACTGTCTTCCTGCCTAAGGGTCTGCCTAGTACGGGAGACTAATGAATCACATTAATCCGTCGCTAATCTCCTAATAGGCTCAAGTTGCATTTCTTCGTCACCCTCCTCGCCCGGACCGCTCCTACCCCCTGCGAATGCGATCACAGAGACAGAGGTATCGTGTCCAGCAATGTTCCTGACACGCGAAGAGATCTCAAACCCGCTGTCGATCCCATCACCGCAACGGAGGGTATCCTTGGCGTATAACTCCCGAATGCTGAGCACAAATCTAGGAATGACGGAGAACGTGGTTGCGACCCAAAAGAGACCACAGATGAGGTACATACCAAACAGGGTGTTACTAAAGAGTCACCACCTGTGTTCTCTATCGCGTTCGGGATATTGTCGAGCGAATTCCTGTGTTGCGAAGCAAAATAAGTTTGTGTGGGCATACATTGACCACGAAGTAGTAACAAAAATCTATGAACGACATACAATAAGACATAAGTAAAAGATGCCTTCCTTACGATCAAGGACATACATATACCACCGCTTCGTCGCCTTGTACGTCCTAAATATATCTGCACGATAATGAGTACATAAATGGAAACGGAAACAGATCGTGCCTTATCAATAAGTATATCAAGACTTATGCCAAAAACATTTACCCGCGCGGGCCCCGGACGCGCGCTGACGTCAGCGACCCACTTCCGTTTGCGGTCGCACGTGATGGAACCCGGCCGATCCCGAGGCGCGGCCATCCCTTCGCTCGTGCAGTCTGGCTTGTGCCATCTTTTTTCGTTGATGTTTTTGGCCACAGTGTGACCAACTTACATAAATTACTTGTACCCGGCGTGGGATGCTCTGTCATCCTTTTTCGGCAAATATACTGGGTTCAAAAATGGCGATTGACCGTGTGAGCGATCGAGAACTATGGGATACAAACGGGGAAATCAAACAAACGACTTCCAAGATGACGTGCACGATGAAGCACTATGGATACAAACTCGGACGACAGACGAAATTAAGAAAGAGCGCGCGCGGACGCGAACGTTTCGGCGCGACTCAGACGACTCTTCCACCACTATTACTACGAACGAACGAAACGAGGGACGGGGAAAAAGACGAACACACGGAACAAACTCGGAACGCGAACCCGGTTCGGAATTAAGGCGAGAACCAGGGCGGAGAGAGGCGATTCCCCGAAGTGCGACCGAATAGCCTGAGCGCGTTTCTAATAGCACAATTAATCGAATTACTTGATACATAGTACTAGTAGTACTGTACAAGGAGCGAATTGTCTTCGAAACAACACAACCCATACCAATCGTTGAAGGAGCTTCGTCATATCACGACGTCGTGCACCATTTTTCTGTTCTGGTTCCTTCCACGAACTTCCCTCCAGCTCAAGATTATATGAATTCTGGATTTGCGCTCGGAGAGAGGTGACGTCGAGGTCGGCTGATTTCGAGAGCTGAAATTGAATTGATGCTTATAGTTTGCACTGCAGATCGTCGACGTGGAGTCCATGAACGAATATTTCATTCGCGTGTCTTTTGTGAATGGAACGACAGAAGAGATATCGGCCGGATTTCAGCCACTCTACGATCCCACAGACTCCCGCGGATTTCCAGTCTCAGAGGACATTACACTCAAACCGATGCAACGTCTTGGTCACTCTCCTGCCACAAACTACACTGTACAGATCTGCTCTGCCTCTGACCTGATGTTCACCGAAGGTACGTCTCTAGGAACACCTATACGAAGGTGCGCTGCCTATGTGAATAACCAGGTTCCGAATATCAATTTGTCAACATGATCATCACCAGAACTGGACCCGCGCGCACTTTTAGTGCACCACTAAGAGTCTGAGGTTGTATAGTACAACCAACCTTTTCGTCAAAATGGGCTGCCGAGTATGACGTGTCGCTTTCCGAACCTTGGCATGTCCCTGGATACGTCTTGCGTTCTTCACTTAAGGACGTTGAAGAAGCAAAGCAAGATTCATGGAAACGCCCGTGTTTGATCTCCTCCAGTGAGCAGGTCTCTGTTATAATGCCTAACTCGACTAATGACGAGATTTAATCACACGATATCGTGACGACGACAAGCACTGCATTCACTATCCCTGTCAAAGTGGACCGCCGATACATCACCAACTTCGACGCACACTACCAGACCTTTACCAACTCGCTTTTGATCACATTGGCGACACCTCGCATAGTGGGAATAGTGGACCCAGATGATCCCTTCGTTACCAAACCCACTGGCAAGCCCCGCGATCCTCCGGGTCCAGTGTTTGAGGATGACGAGGAGGAATGGATACCCTGGATGAAGCGAAAGACACCAATGCCACAACCTGTGATCATGCATTCATACTCGGGGACTGTTCCAGTCATCGTACGTTCCTTGGGTGATGTTACACCGCCGTCGCCTGGATGCCTTCTCCCAACTTCCAAGTACGGATACGATGAACCAAGATATCCTATCAGATAAGCCTGGTGGTTGCGAGAGGCCTCTGCTTACCCACTATCTCGAGAAAGGAGATCTTTGTGGACCGTAGCACCGTTCCTGAGGTCCTTGCGGAGAATCCTGCAGAACGAGAGTTACGTGCACCGATTCTTCAGCCAGTGGTGTCTTCACCCCCCGAAAGCGAAGAGCTCATTTATCGCTACTACCGTCAGCTTAACCCTGAGAGACCACTCATATACGTTGGCGAGACATGGGCTAGAAAGGTTGCAGGCAAAGGGGAAGACTAGGTTTGTTGTTGAAGTAATTTAGGGTGGCTCGGTTTGCATTTAAGTGCTGAAGGTGAATCAGTGCTATGTGATTAAATTCTACATGACACAGCTCAAGCTGCACAGGCTTGCTGAGGCCTCGGACTATTGATACGAACGATTCTGGTACATAGTGGGTTGACTATACTACTGGCTCGAGATCGTACTGCCCACTGCGTGATCACTGTACCCGGGTAAGTTGGCGGTTTCCTCATCGCCGTCGCCGGATCGCGCTCTTCGAGGCCGAGGAAGACGATGCGCGGACCGTGGATGCTGGCCGCTTCGAGCATGGGCGTCTCCTCCGTGCGCGCCACCTCGGGAGCCTGGCCCTGACCGAAATATGGACCAAGGCCGAGCAAGGGCTGGACGTCTTGCGTCGTCAGGAGCGCTAGCGTGCGCTGCTGCTTCGAATCCGCGTTGGGAGCTGGGGTTCGTGTCCGACGTGCCGGCGGTGGCGAGCAGCGGCATGGCACTTTTGAAGAGGATCCATCGCGCCGCGCGCGGACGGGGATGCGACGATGGCATTCAGAAAAGAATCCGAGGGTCGCAGCCAGGAGCCGATTCAGCGGGGACCCGCCCATGAAGTTCACGAGGCTTTGGTTTCATGTTAGTTTCGAAAGGATTTCACCATCGGACACTCACTTTTCGCTCATCGTCGTGATCCTACGGATATTAGATCGGAAAGGGAGGGAGAGTCGTGGCCACATCCCGTGTTAGCCCGAACTTGTGTGGAACGCAACGACTCGGAGGCCATGTGGCCACGGTGGGTAACATTTTCGTGTATTCCATGCCACGATCGCAGTCACGAGTCGATGGAACGACAACTTGTCGTCTTTTTTTGCTAGTTACAGGACGTTCGCGTGGATCTCGACCTCTTTCTTTCTCCCATTGGCCAGGACATTCCCAAATTCCCGTCGCCCGGATCTTTTCCACAAAGGTCCAAACATTCTCAACGAAATGCATGACTCTGTGGAGTCCTGTCAAGTCACTCAGCATGTGCGAAAAAATGCAAGTTTACGTTGGTAAAGTGACTGTCTGACAGTCCCACTCAAGCTCTAGTTCCTTCCTTTTCCTTAACCGAGACACGGCAGATTAGAACCCCACTGATCATAGCATCATTTCCCCTAAAGACGAACATTGTTCTTCCCATAACGAGGGAACAATGCCTGAGACATATGGGCAGGGCACGCGCCGGGTTCTTCTTCCTTTTGCATTTTTCGAGGCCCACCGCTAAGCTGCGGATCTTCTAACATTCAAGTGCCATACTAAATAAAACACAGCCCGATCGTGGTCTTGGTCTAGCGATTTGAACAGAAAGGCATCCTCAATGCCCTCCGTTCGACAACCAAAACAAATTATGCCTCAAGTTCATCCGAGGGCGCCACCGTGGTTACATCCGCTCCCCACCGCGCGCACACATAACTGATTCTGATCCAGGGGCGGTATGCGGGGATGATACCGATCTGAGTCACGGCGTCAGGTATCGTTCATGATGAAATCATAACCAAAAGCTCTTGACTTCCTGGCGGACATGAGATATGACTCGATCATTCAATACACGCGGGAGCGTCTCAAAATTATTGTCTTGGGACTTTTATTATTATTTTACTTCGCTTGCAACGAAAGGCGTGGAAGGAAGGTCATGAACCATTACGTCCCCGACCGCCCTTGAAACTACCTTTTATGGCAATTCGTTTGTTCGCTGCCGGACCCCGCACCCTGCGATAAACTGAGTGCCAATGATGACGCACGCCGGTGCGAAGTGGCTGTGCGTAGTTGATATATTAGAATATCCATGGCCTTCCGAAAGCTCGAACGAGTCATGCGGCGACGCACGAATCCTTCGCCTGAGAAACATCCACCTTGTCTATCAACAGCTGGTTCCGTACCCGCAGATCCTCGACCTCCTCCTCCCGGCTGAGGTCAATCAACGCGGGCAGCAGCCACGCTCTGCCACCGGCGAAGACCGCGGAACCAAACTCGGTCCACGTGATCCTCATCTCACAGCACGTGATCCGACTCAGGAACATTGCCACAGCGCTCGGCGCTCGCGTCGCGCACCTTGGACGTGCCGATCGAGAACATCTTGACAGAACCAAAGGGCTTGAGTGGGACGAGGGTCTCGGTATTTTGGCTTGGCTGGCGTTGATGTACAAACCGAGCATGGACAAACGGGGGCAGTGCGTCACAAACGGTAGGAGTGCGCAGAGATCGAGCATCGACGCGTCTTCTTCGATGAAGAGCGGTTCTGCATTCAACATGAGGGTTTCTAGGCTGGGCCATTTGCTGGCCAGGTCTTCGATCTCTTCTAGCGTGATCCTGAGAGGATATTTGTGTACCAACTCAAAGTAAGTCAAGTTCGGAAAAGTGAGGACGGGATTGATGGTATCGCTACTAGGACAGTTATCTGTTGGAAGTTCGAAGTTCGGTGAGAGCGTGTCGAGTACCTGAATATAGCAAAACGCGTATCCTGATTGGCGACAGGGCTGGCAGAGTACATTCTTAATCCGAAGTCCTAGTAGTAGTACAGAAAACTAAGCCTCTGAGAGTCTCCGAGTGTACTACATAATGTCATGACAAAAACAACAAATTGCTAAGTTGTAGCACTACTACTAGCCAAGTTATCATAGATCCAGGTGCGTCCGAGTCGTGCATCACCAGCGCCACTATCATACACTATCGCTCAAGCAAAACCCGGGTAAGTAAAGGTGGATGGGACTGGCGGCAAATAACTCACTGTGATCATCTGCAGCGGTGGCGACCGCGTCTGCACAGCGCAGATGAAATCCGGGCGGCGCGGGACCCAAGCATACAGCGTAATACCCACACCTTCTCGTCACCAAACGCACACGCCCCACATGGTACTCAGCCTCGACGAGCTTTCGACGAGCTTTCTCGACTCGCATTCGGTTGTATTGGAGCCTCAGTAAATCACGTTGGACCACCTGGTCCGCGAGGACTTTTTGGGTAGCAAGGATACCGTAGTCGATTCTTGCATTTGCTAACAACAGCCGTGCTTCCAATGGACTGCGTGGAGCGGTAATGTTCTCGCAAGAGTTCTGCCTCGGTTCCTAGATTTTGAAAGAACATACGTTACAGGTTTATACACGATTTCAACGTACGACTGGACTTACCGCCATTGGCGACAAACGGAGCTGACCGGAGCTGGATTGTAGACCGGGCTCCACAAACTCTTGCTTTGGGGTATCGAAAGAGCTATTGGGATGAGAATACATTTGCAAAGATTGGCATGATAAGTATAGAGTACTTAGTCACCGCCGCGAGAGAAGCCGGAACTTGCCGCCGTCAAGGGAGAAAAGGTTGAAGTTCCCGAGCAAGCCTACGACTCGCTACTAGGGATGCCTAAAGCGAAGAAGAAAATTCGACGAGCTCAGAAAATCTCGCTCTGCCCTGATTGTGGCAAACGATTTGCGAATGAAACAAACGTTCTCCAGCACATGAATCAACCTTCAAACGGTTGCGGTTCAACCCTCGTGGCTACGACTCTGAATCGGACCCAGCCCGAGGGACCTAGTGATCAGTCGTCTCATCAACCTCAAACGGTCTTCCCCGCTAGTGGACTGCCCTCCGAGTCAGATACTCATTTTGATGCATTCCATCCTCCAGTTCCTGACGATTTCGAATACGGTCCAATGGATTTCGAATTGCCCTCCGACGGTCCAATGGAGTCGGACTTCTCATCTCACGTGGAATATTATCCAGGAGCTTCTGACATTTACCCCGGAGGCAAGACGTTTATGCAAGATTTTTTTTCTGACGAGCACGGATCCTTGCGTCGGGATAATCTATTCTACCCATTTGCTTCGCGAGAGGACTGGCAGCTCGCAAGCTGGCTCCTGCGCTCGGGTCTGAGTATGGCAGGTATAGACACCTTTTTGAAATTGGATTTGGTGAGTAATTTGCACGCCCGCTTGTTGAAACAATCATATTCATTTATCATATGATTGTTTATGTCATCGGTCTAGAACTTACTTCTAGACTATTCTTTCATTTTCTATGATGACTCATTAGTATTACTCATACTTATCTTGCTTACTGA
>JBBPOJ010001002.1:0-17499 GCA_038091395.1 Leccinum rimulosum
ATACAACAGATAATATCATATAGCTCATGGCAGACATTTCATCATATTATCCTTTGATATCATTATGTTCCATCATTGCCCTTTCAATATCATCATTTTGCCACCAAGCTTATACATTATCATTTGATTATCACCATGATATCACATTATTATTGGCACATCATTACTGCCCAACCAAGGTCAGTTATTATCCTTTGATATCATTATGTTCCATCATTGCCCTTTCAATATCATCACTTTGCCACCAAGGTTAGTTATTTTCCTTTGATATCATTATGTTCCATCATTGCCCTTTCAATATCATCATTTTACCACCAAACTTATACATTATCATTTGATTATCACCATGATATCACATTATTATTGGCACATCATTATTTCCCAACTAAGGTCAGTTACTATCCTTTGATATCATTATGTTCCATCATTGCTCTTTCAACATCATCAGTTTGCCACCAAGGTTATACATTATCATTTGAATACCACCATGATATCACTAGATCAGATATTACTCTTTGCATGTCATCATTTTACTACCAAGCCAGATGTTATCCTTTGTCTACCATTTATTTCCATCAAGCTCACCCATTATAATTTGAATATTATCATGATGTCACTTGTCATCATTTTACCACCAAGCCCAGATATTATCCTTTGCATACCATTATTGTCTATCAAGCTCACATATTATAATTTGCATATCATCATTTGGCTGCCAAGCTCACACACTGTAATTTGAATATCACCCTGATATCACTAGATCAGATATTATTCTTTCCATGTCATTGTTTTACCACCAAGCCAGAAATGATCCTTTGCATACCATTATTTTCCATTAAGCTCATACATAATAATTTGAATATCACCATGCTCCAGCTAGGTCACATGTCACATGTTAACTTTTAATATTAGCATTTTGCCACCAAGCTCATATATTATCATTTGAATATCACCATCATATCACTGCATCATCATTTTACCACCATCAGATATGATAATATCCTTTGAGAATACTATCAATTCCAATGCCCAGCACTCAGGAGTCAGCAAGCCCAATAATTAGTACCCTTGAAAGTACTGCATAGCCACCATTTTCTCGTGAAGAGTATCCTTGAAGCTACATAAATCACAGCTCATTCTGGTAATCACTACTACTAGCTTGATATAGCTGCGTTGTATCTGAGACAGAATGATCCAGGTACAAGCCGTTGCCATCCGCCTGCATCAGCTGGGTCATCTATCTATCTAAATTACATGCGTCATCTAGCCAAACCACGTGTGACCTGTATGGAACCCATGCAATCTGGCTCAACTGAGCATACATTTCTTCAGACCAAAGCAGCACTGCTGAAAACCAAGTCAATCATCAACGAATGGAACAAGGTGTGTGACATACAACAGCAAGTCTGGTCATCAGTCCAGCTACCTATAAACCCAATGCCAGAAGAAGATGCAGCTAGGGAAGAGCAGTGGACGGGTACAGTGGACGAGGTCTGGCGGGGTGGGGTGGGTGAAGGAGAGAGAAATAGTGAGAAGGGGAAAGGCGGGCACCATGCCACCGTGACATCCTCATCGTCCTGAGCGAGTCGTCATCGTGTCACGTCGAAAGGCACATAGTATTAGCAGCGTGCGTCGCATCGTGGTGCCACGTCGTGTCCGAGTCGTTGTGTGGTTGTCGTGGATGCTGAGGAGGCGTGCGTACGCGCACGTGAGGGACCGCACGTCGTTGTCGTCCGAGTCGACGTTGCGGGTGATGGTGCGTGCGTGCACATTTCGTCGTCGACAACATTGTGTGTGAGGGGGCGTGTGTGTGTGGGGTGTACAGTGTGTGTCGTCGACATCGACGTTGCGAGTGAGGGAGCACGTGTCGTCGTCGAATGATGCTGCGGGTGAGGGAGTTCGTGTCATTGTCGTCGACGTTGTGGTGGTGAGGGTGCGTGTGTGCGGTGTGTGTGTGCAGTGTGTGTCGTGGACGTCGACCGTGTGGGTGAGGGAAGGTATGTGCGGTGTGTGTGTGTGAGGTGCGTTGTCGTCGTTGCGGGTGAGGCTGCGTGTTTGCGTGCATAGTCGTTGTCGAAATTGCGGGTGAGGGCAGTGTGTGCGTGCACTGTCGGTCGCGTCACCGTGACGCAGGTAAATCCAGCAACGCGTTCGAAACGCGTTCCCACGGGTACGTACCCCGCGCAGGTCAACGTTTCAACGCTCAGATACACGGGAAACTGACGAATGTGCCATGCGCACGAGACGCAGCCACGAGGAGCAAACGCTAGAGTGAATCGGTTCCAACTTGTGAGTGCGGCTTCTCGACGGGCTCGGAGGCCAGGCGTAAATATGGAACGAGAAGAAGACGATGACCGTATGGTGACCGTCGTGCACTCTCGGCGGAACGAGAGCGCGCGGCAGTCGCCGCACGCCGTCATTGATGCCGGAATGGGGAACATGTGGTCGTCGACGTGGTGCGTCAGGGTGCACGCGTTGTCGTGATTGCGGACGAGGGTGTGTGTGAGAGTGTGTCATCGTGGACGACGTTTCGCGTAACGGAGCGTATGCTGTCGTCATTGCTGTTTATGTCCTTGCGTCATTGGGTCGTCGTCGTCGTCACGTCGAGGGGGCATGCGCTGGCGGTTGGACAAGGCCTGACATGAGGCGGGAGAGGGAGAGGGAGAGAGGCAGGAACTGACGCACCGTACCATGTCATCGCGTTCGTCGTCGTCATTACATTATATGTTATTGTCGTGTTCGTCGTTGTCACACCGTTCGACATTGACATTGTTGTTGTTGTCCGTTGTCATTGCGTCTTCGCGTCGTCGGCATCGACCAATTGAGTTGAGAGTGCGTATGCACGTATTGTCATTGTTGCGGTGGGGGGAAGGGAAGGGGGGTATGGGTGGCGTCGTCGTCGTCAACGTTGCAAATGAGGGGGGAGCGTGTATGTGAGCAGCGTCGTCATCGCGGATGAGGGGGGCCGGGGGCATGTGCGTGTGAATCGACAACGACATTGTGGATGAGGGAGCGTGATACAATCGGGGTTGGGGAGGGTAGCGAGCTGAAAAATCTGGTGAGTGGATCTACGAGTGGAATATATGGTAGAGAAATACCTCGACGTGTTTCATGTAGTCGAAGATCTCATTGATGTACTCGCTGACCATCAAGGGGTCGTCGGCGTCCTCAGCATCGAGATCATCCCATTCATCGCCGTTTGGATCAGCCTCTGTCTGACTGTCGATGTGGATGTCGAGCGAGGGGGCAAGCCGGGCCCCGTTTTCGTCCGATGGTCGACAAAGAGCTTTGCCTCATCGGGTAGGTCTGGGGAAGTTTGCCGCTTCTCAAAAACCCGGTTGTCATCCTCTTCGCGGACGCCAACTTTGACGTTCAAGTGGGAAGTGGTCATCCACGAGGACGTCTATCAGCGGAAGTTCATCTTCAAATTCTGAAAGCGCCAATTGCTGCTGTTGCGTCTTGCTCTTTTTCGATCACTTCTCATTCGACAAAAATATTCTGCGAATCGCTTCGAGAGTGGCCTGGACATTGGGGAGCGGAGCATCAATAAGAGCGTCAAGAAATCATTGGCGGGCAGAAAACAAACCTCGAGGTTCTCTCAACCTCACCGCAGCGGCATTGTAGCAGGAACGATGTTAGGATCGATTGCCACCCTCTCGCTACCTCTCGCTTGTCTTCCCCGGTCTGGCGTGGGCAACGAAGTTTAGTCAAAAATTCTGACCAGGCTATATGTACATACCGGCGACCGCTTGGACAAGTCAGCTCGCTGTACCTCGTGATCACATGGGAGGTGGTAGCAAGGGGGAGACGATGACCAGCTTGGGCGCAGATGAGGCAGGATCGACAATCATAGCGTCATCAGCGTGCACGGGAACGGGCTCCACGTCCTCCTTTACGTCGCCGGCTAGTAGTCACACTTGGGGCTGGGGTACAGTGGCTTTGGAAGTGCGGCGGAGACGATGGACAAGGGCAGTCGAGTGCCAGTGGATTGCGGCAGCCTTGACTTGATGACCACGCCATCAAACTTTGCCTTGGCGGAAGACAGATCGGAGGCCTTGACCTCAGGCTTGACATCCTTGGGAGCAAGTGCCGACTTTGCCTGGGTGGCATTCTTGGGAGCTTGAGCGAGGGCGTCGCGCTTGCGCTTTCCCTGTGGGGCTGCGTCGAGGTCGTTCTCACGTGGCTAAGTTGCCTGAAATAGACAGTAACTACTATTAGTCACGTGGTTGTACAACGCTTCAACATTGAAACTCTCTCACTGGGGTAATCTCTGAGGAGCAGCGACCATATTCATGTCCTTGCTCACCTTTCTGGGTCTAAGGCAACCAAAGTACAACCGTACACCGCTCACTCTCGCGGATGTCCTCCATCGCACTCTCATCAGCGGGCTCGTCGGGCTCAGCTTTTATGGGATATACCTAGGTTATTCCGTTCACGGGCATATCATGACCAAGGGAAAGGGTGCGTTCCGTTTCTTCTGTTTCATGCGTACGCCGGTTAAATTTATCATTCTGCATTTTATTTTTGCTATTATGCCCAATTCATGCGTTCCCCAGAGGTGCGTCGTCTATTTCACGCGGTGTGCAAGCCGGACTAAGGCTCGAATATGCATTGAGGCGCTTGCACTGAGAGAAGCGGAAGCCAAGGCACGCGGAGAGGCACAGGTAATGTCGTTTTCGGATACTTTAGAGGTAACTTGCATTGAACCACGAGAAAAGGCTGCAGAAGAGGCTCGGGAACACTCATTGGCCGAGGCTGCCCAAGTTGTGCTGCCCAAGCGGTCATAGAATTGCCACAACTCGAGGTAAGTGGAAACCTGAGCTCAACTTCTGGATGTCTAGCAAATTATTTGCTTTCGTCTCCATAGATTCTCAGCACGGCGACTTTAACTTTGTCCATGCTCCTTCACAAGCTTGAATATTTGAATGGTAGACAGGCTTGGAATACAGTATTCGCAAAAACGATATCACGAGTGCCGTGCGTCGCGTGCCTGATACGTCTCAAAGATCTCAATGCTCATGGGACCTTGCGCTATCTTCTATATAGTGGCTTCTCATAACATACAGGAATGTGTTCTAAATTTTCATGCCCTCAAGGAAGTGCGAGCCAGGCAGCAACCAACTTGGTGTAGTTGGGTGTTCCGAGCCCAGTCACTGGGTCCCACCCGACCGTGGCATTGTATCCATTGGTTCCGCATCCTGGGTTGTCACCCATCGTGATGTCATTGAATGCGCTAGTGAACGCAGACGAATAGATCTGCGAGAACAAACGCCATTAGAACATACAGCGCTCGCTGCAGGACGAAATCACTCACAGTGGGGTTGATGAATCCGATGGTCGATTTGCCGGCTGCTAGACGAGCATCGTTGATCAGTGTAAAGATTGCTCCGCTAACCGGGGAGGAGCAAGAGGTTCCATAGACGAGCTCAAATTCGCCGTCAACCTACACCACACGACAGCAGTTAGCCCAGGTCGCGCAACCAGGTATACAAGAAATTCACGTACAGCAACGACATAGTTTGCTCCGTTCGCAGAGATATCAGGGAAGGCACGAGACTGTTCACTCGTCAGGTTTGGCAGCATCAAACAAACTGGCAACACACCATGCCAGTCGAGTTCCATATGGTCGACGGGTAGTCCGGGTAATAGTTCGTCAAGTAGTAATCAACAGCGCTCTTTTGGTACTCGGGCATGGCAAAGTAGTTGCTGAATCCACCGCCAGAGTAGATCACTTCCTCGCAAGCAGTCTCGGGTTCGTAGACCGTAGAGTTAGGGGGAACCATCGTAGCACCGACGGACGTAATGTAAGGGCATGTACCCGGGAAACTGGGGTTGAACATTTTTCCATCGGTAGTCTGGGTTCCTGTTCACCAACGTGAGATTGTGGTCAAGTGTGAACGGAAGAAGATCACGGACCGTTAGGGTTCAAGCAGAGGCCACCATTGCCTGCGACACCATAGTCACCAGAGCTGTAGAGGATCGTGATACCCATGAGACCCAGTTTGGCATACTCAGCACACTGGCGTGCGGTATAGAATGGTGTAAGATCAGCTTCATTGTACGAATACGAGGTCGAGATGACATTGGCGGGTTTAACAGTTCCGCACGCTTCAGGACCTGGACAGAAGGAAGACCAGGTTACTTCACAGAAGTCTATTTTGAATGTGTACGAACCTTCGTATCCACCGCCATACGGGTCAGGGTAAACGGCATCTTGGGTCGGATCGTCACCACCCTCGAAGGTGCAGTAGGAACCATCGAGGGCATCCAGGAAGTTGTTGAACGATGCACCTGGCGGAAAATTGTCAGAAATATTATAACACATAACATCGCGGGTACGAACCCTCCACCATGTCACCAGCTTGGTACAGAGTCACCGTTTGGGATGCTCCGACGAGACCCATGCCGTATTGGAGGTCAAGGTCGGATTCACCGTTGTACTCGAAGCTCTGGTATTCCGTCTGTGCGTAGCCTAGCCACGGTGTGAGACAATACGGAGAGCTCGAGCAAGCACTGTACACCCTTACCTCCGTCGATTGAAACCATATATGGTGATTTTCCGTACAGACTGGGTGAGTAGTTCCCGAAGAACATATCCAGGTCAGTTTGGAGGTAAGCCTCTGGTGTGTATTCCACTGTGGGGACAGCAAACTTCAGATAGAGACAGCACTGCAAAACCGATCATCCGCATACCAATTCCATAGCTATTTGACCCAGTCGCTGTAACAGTCTCTGGAATCTGATAAAGCGCGCGCAAACATTCGAGCGTGATGTACTCGTCACAAGTCGCAAGGCCAGTGGGAAGGGTAGTGGTGGCTAGCTTTCCGGCGGTCTTCGGTCCAACTCCTGTACCAGGCTGACCGATCGACCGAGCGGGATCAGCAGTCCCACGACGAGTCAGCTTGGCATCAAAGTGTACACTCGGCGTCACAAAGTCCACGTGAGGCACGATGTGCTCAGGGAGATGGTATGCATCGCAAGCTATCCGCAAAATTGTCAGCTACCATCCCAAGCATGATACATGATATCCACTGACCAACGTGGTCCTTTCCTGAATCGTGACCATACAGGTTGTACTCTGTCTGGAGCAGGCGCTCTGCTTCCTCGACAGTGCTGGTCACTTCGATCCAACCCTTGTTTGCTGACAATTGGATCCGGTCGCCCTCGACACCGCTCTCCATGAGCCATGACCGGACTGTTTCGATCGTTTCGTCGCTTGGCGCAAACATCTTGAGGACATCACCTGCAGACCAGTGCTTTCCATATTTCTTGGATTCGGGGTGAGATACCTCCATAAGGTAGCTGCCAATATCGTCAACATTTCTCTGGGAAAGGGCAAAGCGCAGAGGAATGGTTGTCGTGGGATCATGTCTGCGCCTCAAAGTCCACCCTGCGGGAACTTGCGTGCGCTTCTCATGAAGGATGTAGGGTGAGAGGGACGGTTCTGCAGCGGCGAGGAGACCGAGACTGAGGATGACGAATGACAAGAGGGACTTCATGGTGAAGAAACAGGTGTCTCGATGACATATTGCGATCTCGGGGGGATTTTATAACAATTGTTGTGGGACGAAGTTCGTGCAGCAGCATGGTGCAGTTCAAGATACGGTGGAGGACTGAGTATGGGCTACTGTGAGAGTTCCGTGCATATTTAGGATATGTTTCGCTTCGCGGCCAGCGGTTCCCGTCCTCGACAATGGTATCTCCGTGCTGGTGACGTAGACATGGTAATTTGACTTCGAAGCAGTTAGATCCTATGGTAGGCTATGGACCATATTCACTGCATTTGCGAGATGGAAGAAAAAGACGATACTAGACACAGAGTGACAATTACGATTGCAGTCAACCCAGGGTTACTCTAAAGTAGCTGGAAGCATACCTTCACTTCATGGGAGACACTGATCTAAAGTGCTGGAATAACCTTGTTCCGCATGGGACAGAACCATGAGGCTCTTCAGATGCTTGCCCATTTATCCGGGGAGTTTGCTGACACTGAGAAAGGGCGGGATGACATGGTTGCTATCACTTGCACAACTTGAGCCAATCGGGAGTGAGAAGAACACACAGTGCGGGGGGATGATGAAAAGAGTGACCGCATGGTCAGACGGATCAATATAATAATAAGTCAATTGATCACCCCTACCATGTGGCATGATATAAAAAGGAAATCTCCACCGTAATCAGCCTCTTCCTCAACTGGCTTACAAGGCTCGCATAAGGTTGCAGCGACAGCTTTAACTTGACCATCGGAATTAGTGTACTAATCTGTCTCTCCGAGAAACGGCGTCCGAGAGCGTGACAATCTCACGGAGTTTATCAGCAAAGATAAAATTGCAATGTAGTCATACAACTCACATTCAGTGGACCCGTGATTAAGCACAATGGGCTACATGTCCCTCGCAAGCGACAATTTCGTGTCGATAACTTGACCGATTCCGCGCAATCCGCTGAACAGTGAACACGGCGCACCGTTGACGGCTATACGCGACTCGGAAGCATGTATGAGTCACAGCCGCACTTGTGCCACCACGTCAATAACCTTTGGCTTCAGAACTGAAGGTAGAGATGGAAAAGAAGGATGTTGATTGTGGGTTTTCAAGTCACGGTGGCAGTCTGGTAGTACTGTCGTGATTGTGACAGAAGGCAAGTGTATCTTTCTGCAACAGAGCGTAGCACTAATGGGACCACTGCCCAAGGTGACAACGCTCAACCCGGCATACTAGGGAGTTCACTGACACCCGCGAGCCTATCTGTAAAGACTGCTTTCAGGAGGCAGAACTTCGGCCCACACCGGCTTTCAAGTTGATGGCCGACTACATTTTGCTGATCACCGTCAGTGACTCGGAGTGCTTAAGTGAGTCAGTGACTGCTCGTTCAAAGTGCCATGAGGATAAACAATAATTGCAAATGCCAGTAACCTGACTGGTTGAAACTCCGAAAAACACGCATTCAAGTTGCGGGTACGATCGTGATGCGGCCCAGTCACTGTCCCGGGAGCCAGCGCTAGCCAGCCTCAAGGCTACTGCACAACGAACAGCCAACTTGCCAAGCGACTCGTTCCCTAGCAGTGCAGTTTATCAGCGTCTTGTATTCTATATCTCGTCACTGGGGTGCTTTCGCGAGTGAAACGCTACGAACAATACATCATCTTGCATAAGAATCTCCTACGGTAGGATTTTTGAAAGATTCGTGGCTGTGAATAATAGTCACTCTCTTTAGGCACCTGCCACAGATTCAACCAGCACAGGATTTGTAGCTGCGCAACGACACGTTCGGGTGTAATGGAGTAAAGCCAAGCCGAAGTTCCGAGCTGATGGCTATCCCACTAAGTGGATCAATTGATGAGTAGCCCCTGCAGGTAACTTGAAAGAGGCTTCCACCAAAGACCATCAAAATAAACTCTACTTCAATCATTGCACGCGTTACTCGGTCAGTCAATTGCACCGCGATTAAGAATGAATAGATGGTGAGTGGCGCAAAATGTGATTCTGCAATTGCAATGGCCCGGTCGGTAGTGTCAGAGAGCCGTCGCCCTTTGCACTGTCAGAAGATGATTCAAGGGGTTGTGTCAAATCTGCTGTCAGGAACGCACGGACAGGCGGAACTATCGAATCAAGGGCGGGACTTGGCGTGAATCGGCGGCGGCGGCACCACGTTCTGTCATTCAAGCTTTCAAGTGACTGACCCAGCTATTATGTGGCGGCGAACTCGGATCCAAACAGACAGTACGCGCATTCAACCACTAGTACCTGGTATTTTCCGCAGTGCAGAACTCAAAGTAAGCGTTTACGTGGCCGTTACAAACAGAATGTGCTGGCATGGATCTGATGGGATGACTTAGTAACTAGGTTGGACTGGCACCACATAACGTTTCCTTACTCGGTAGACTTGGTTTTCGATCCTGAAATCTCATCGGTCATTTCGGAAGACGCCGGCTACAGCCAAGGCTGGGCAATTGAACAATTTCTTTTGTTCCCGCTACATTTGTCCGCTTTCCAACTGATACAGTATGCCTTGTCAAGCGCTCTCTGGGTCGAAATGTCACGACTATTGAATCATGCATTTGCCGTAATTGCATGGATAACGCGAGACGGCGTTGCCCCGACAGTCGCCACATATTTTCTTGGCGCACTGGTTTCTCAAGTTCGGCTAGCGTATATATACAAATGACGCAGCACTGAACATAGCACTCTCGACATCTTTCCCCACACACGAACCAAGTGACAGTGATAGATGAGCACCGTGCGCTCGTACCCTCCCACTCGTTCGTCTCTGTGCACCATCTTCAAAGGTTTTTATTTCTCACAAATCGGCCTCAGGACCCCACATAATTATGACTTCTACTGCGCGGACCCACACGGAGTCTGCCCCCAATGGATTCATGCAATCTGTGATGCGGCAGCATCGCGATATGGACGACCTCGACAAAAGGGTGGTAGTAGTGCATCGGTCAGAGAAGAAACGTTCGTCAAATTCTAATCTAGTTAACGAATTCTACTCAATTTGGTTCAGTCACCCAGGAGGAGCAAGATGTAGAAGACGCGGAGGCGCGGAAGCGAGCGTTGAAGAACCTCGTCAACTCATGGCAGGAAAGGCTTCAATTGATTAGCGTCATCGTGAGTTGTTGCATCAGGATATTTTGCACTAGCTAATTATTTCCCTTCTTACAGACTACATTCTTCGCAACAACAGAAGCAGCCATACTGGTAATCACGAAACCGCCTGATGGCGAATTAGGGAGCCTCATCATGCAGGCATCGAATGCTTGTCTTCTTGGGTCATTGATTATGCATGTTTATGCTTGTACGTGCTATAGCTGTATCTTTTGTAACACTGTCTCACGTGGATACTTGTATGCAGCCGTCCTCTCATTTTCAGGAGCATTCATCTTGATCACGCATAAACTAAGAGAAGCCACTCGCGAAGAAATGATTGCGGAGGGAATTAAATTGAACTCCCCCACTACGCCATCCCTGATCAAGGACCTCGAGCGGGATGCCGGTGTTGTGCAGCAAGATCGAATACCTGCGAACGATGATACACGATCAGCGATGTACATGTTTGCAAATCATGACGCAACAACGTCGACACCCAAGAGGGACGAAGCAGATGACTCAAGTTCGTTGGAACCACCTGTCCTTTCAAGCAATCCACACGTTGAACAAGTTGGAATGTTCGTATCGAACATATCGTCCCATTTGTTGAGTCGAACCCATGCGCTCTGTGTCTTCCTTACTGCGGTGGGGTTCGTACTCGCAATCGTTGGCATCATGTGTTACGCTTGGACCCTGGCATCACTGGCAGTCAACATATTTGCTTCTGCGTGTTTGGGTTTCGCCCTTTTTGGCATGGTCATCTTGTTCATCTGACTTACCACGTCCGGTGACGTATGTAGCATGAATGTCATTTTTATATTCCCAGTGGACGTTTCCCTCTCTCACCGCCAGCATACTATAGCATTCTACTCTAATGAAGTCATAAACACGATGTTCCTTGTAAACTAATCGTAGATGTATGTCACACTATAACCTACTCAGTTTTTGAACAAATGCCGCCTTCAAAACATGGCATTAACGCCTGGAAGACATAGTTGATTGGGGCAGTCCGGCGTTGGCGACGATATGTTTCGTACAAAGTACATCAAAATGCCTCGCACCGGTTTCCTCATAGCATGATATCAGTGGCGGCGGCCATGTGCTTGAACATTGGAGCTTAAGGCACCGGCCTGGCCATCTTGAACCTTCTGCGCATTCCGGCGCATTCCAAAACGATGCAGCGCCTCCTTCGATATCATATACAACCCCAGGAGTTTATTAGTACTGTGATCCTGCGAATCGAATCGTTAACGAAACTGCATTCGCAATCAAAAGTGCCGCGCGTCCGCCGGGCCGCAGGGGCTAATTTGAAATAGGTCTCAATGGGATCGGTCTTTATAACAATACTATCTTCCAAATAAAGATACCTGAGCTTCCAAAGTACAGAAATAATTCATAAGGATAACAGGTAAACCACTGCGCATGGATACCTGCAACGTTCTAAATTTTCACGCCCTCAAGGGAGTAGAAGCCAGGCAGCAAGCAGCTTGGGGAAGTTGGGCGTTCCGAGACCTGTCACGGGGTCCCACCCGACCGTGGCATTGTATCCGTTGGTTCCGCACCCCGGATTGTCACCCATCGTGATGTCGTTGAATGCGCTAGCGAATACAGGCGAGTATATCTACGAGAACAAACCCTCATCAGAAAATGAGTATTCTCGTTTTGGGAAATTCTTTGCTCACCGTGGGGTTCATGAATCCGATGGTCGATTTGCCGAGTGCGAGACGAGCATCGTTGATCAGCGTAAAGATCGCCCCGGTAACGGGGGAGGAGCAAGAAGTTCCATAGACGAGCTCAAATGCGCCGTCAATCTAAACCATGCATCGGTGAGTTCAAACCGTCCCCTTAGCTGCACAAATAACCCAACGTACAGCAACGACATAGTTCGCTCCGTTTGCAGAGATATCAGGGAAGGCGCGAGACTGTTCGTTCATCATCAGGTTTTGCAGCATCAAACGAACTGGAAACATACCATGCCAGTCGAGTTCCACATGGTCGACGGGTAATCCGGGTAATAGTTCGTCAAGTAGTAATCAACAGCATTTTTTTGGTACTCGGGCATGGCAAAGTAGTTGCTGAATCCACCGCCAGAGTAAATTACTTCCTCGCAAGCAGTCTCGGGTTCGTAGACCGTAGAGCCGGGGGGGACCATGGTAGCACCGACAGACGTAACGTAAGGGCATGTTCCCGGGAAACTGGGGTTGAACATTGTTCCATTGGCAGTCTGGGTTCCTGTTCACCAACGTGAGATTGTGGTCAAGCGTGAACGGAAGAGGATCACGGACCGTCAGGGTTCAAGCAGAGGCCACCATTGCCTGCGACACCATAGTCACCAGAGCTGTAGAGGACCGTGACACCCATGAGACCCAGTTTAGCATACTCAGCACACTGACGTGCGGTGTAGAAGGGTGTGAGATCAGCTTCGTTGTACCCATACGATGTTGAGATGACATTTGTAGGCTTAGCAGTCCCGCATGCCTCAGGTCCTAGACGGTGGTACATGAAGTTCCTTCGGAGACATGTATTTTGAATGTGCACGCACCTTCGTATCCGCCGCCATAAGGATCAGGGTAAACGGCATCTTGGGTCGGATCGTCACCACCCTCGAAGGTGCAGTAGGAACCATCGAGGGCATCGAGGAAGTTGTTGAACGATGCTCCTGAGAAAACGTCAGTGCCGAGGTAACATTGTACACAAGATCTTGATTACGAACCCTCCACCATGTCACCAACTTGGTACAAAGTCACTGTTTGGGATGGCCCGACGAGACCCATGCCATATTGGAGGTCAAGGTCGGATTCACCGTTGTACTGGAAGCCCTGGTATTCCGTCTGTGCGTAGCCTAGCCATGGTGTGAGGCTACATCGAGAATGTGCATTGTACGTCCTTACCTCCGTCGATTGAAACCATATACGGTGACTTTCCATACAAGCTTGGAGAATAGTTCCCAAAGAATATGTCCAGGTCAGGTTGAAGGTAAGCTTGTGGAGTGTATTCCACTGTAAGGACAGTAAATACTAGCTGATGATGGCATAAGAATAATCATCGACATACCAATTCCGAAACTGTTTGATCCGATCGAAACCGAAACGGGGGGGACCTCGTAGAGCGCTCGCAAGCAGTCGAGCGTGATGTACTCATCACAAGTCGAAAGGTCCGTGGGAAGTGCAGCGTTCATCTTCCCGGAGGTCTTTGGTCCAACTCCGGCACCAGGCTGACCGACTGACCGAGCAGGCTCTATACCCCCACGACGAGTCAGCTTAGCATCAAAGTGTACGCTTGGAGTCACAAATTCCACGTGAGGAACAATGTGCTCAGGGAGATGGTATGCATCACAAGCTATCCATCAAATCATCAGCCACTACGTCAAAAACGATTTAAAATATTCACTGACCAACGTGCTCCTTTCCTGAATCATGGCCATACAGGTTATACTCTGTCTGGAGCAAACGCTCTGCCTCTTCGACAGTGCTAGTTACTTCGATCCAACCCTTGTTTTCCGTCAACCGGATCCGGTCGCTCTCGACACCACTCCCCAAGAGCCATGACCGTACGGCTTCGATTGTTTCATCACCGGGTGCGAACATCTTGAGTACCTCACCCGCAGACCAGTGCTTGCCATATTTCTCGGACTCTGGGTGAGACACCTCCATGAGGTAGCTGCCAATATCGGCAATATTCCTTTGGGCGAGGGCGAAGCGCAGAGGAATAGGTGTGGTGGGTTCATGTCTACGCTTCAATGCCCAACCTGCGGGAACATGTGTGCGCTTCTCATGAAGGGTGTAAGGGGAGAGAGAGGGTTCTGCAGCGGCGAGGAGACCGAGACTGAGGATCACGAATGACAGGAGGGACCTCATGGCGAAGCAACAACAGGCGTCTCGACGATATTGGGCAATCTGGAGCAGAGTTTTATAGCAATGCTGGTGGGACGGAATACGTGCAGCAGCATGGTGTCATCGAAGATACGGATGGGTATGGGAGTTACGTGCATATTTAGGATGTGTTTCGCTTGGCGGCCAACGCTTCCCATCCTCGACAATGGTATCTCTGTGCTGGTAACGTAGACATGGCAAATTGACTTTAAAGCAGTTGGATCCTATGGACCATATTCACTGCATTTGCGAGATGGAAGCGTTATACTAGACACAGGGTGACAATCACAATGGCAGTCAACCCAGAGTTACTAAAGTAGCTGGAAGCATCATACCTTCACTTCGTGGGAGATAATGATCCAGAGTGCTGAGATAACCTTATGCCAAGGGATAGAGCCACGAGGCTCCTCAGAGACCAGCACACGTACATATACAGTATCTGAGGGTCAGTTGGCAATTACTCGGAACAAAAAAGGCCGAAAGGATCATGAGTTGTTATCACTTGTTGCACAATTTGAGTGAGAAGAAAGTTAAAAGAGTAACGCACGGTCAGACGGATTGATCGTCGGGAGTTGAAGCTCCTTTCAGTGAAACAAGTTACTACAGTATGCTCCAGACTCTAGTCAGATACTTAATTATCACGCACCGAAAGTCCTTATATACTTATGCCAGACATCATTCGAGGGCTGGCGGAGTCTACTGTCATTGACCGGTGTTGCAAAATCTGGAAGTCATTTTCCACCACAAGATACTCGTCATCTAAAGGATTTTAAAAAATAGCAATTAGACCCGGTGGAAGAAGGTGAAATCGACACAATGTTTGTTTTACTTTATTTGTTCCATGACGTTAACGCCGCTTCAGCACACCTTTGTCTCCCTTCCCCAGGCCCACACTGGCAGCCACCCTCCCTGCCTCTTCCCCTGTTGCCCTGTTCATGCACGCGTCGCCTTGCGTGCTGAAGTGTCCAGGCGCGCTCTTATGTCGTCGACCAAAGCCGGAGGACCCGTGACTGAACGTGTGGCTGCATACACTTTGCTTCTCTTTTGCCTAGTGGGTCCAGTGTGAAAGCAGACACGTCACACAAATGTATGTAGGTCAAAAGTTACATTGCATAATGCAGAAAAAACATCAGTTCGTGCTACATCAATCGTGCACATTCGCTCACAAATCCATATGTGTATGCCCGCGAACTTTTGTAACACGGCTGCCGTACAACGCTGGAAAGGAGGTCAAAGGCGGTCACACGCACGAGGGCCCACGCGTGCGTGTCGACACGGCGCCGCCGTTGTACGAGGGTCATATCTTGTTTCTTAGACGATAAAGGCACCAAATGGTAACACCGCGACAAAACTCAGGCCTTCAGGGCTTTGAGCCAGAATCTAGTGACTCATGCCAAGGCCAAATCCGACATCGTGAGCTGTTCCCTAGTACATAGTTGAGATCCTGGTTGGACTCGAACGTACAGACGTGGCTGCAGGAAAATATGCATATGATCCATTGCAAGATTTGAGAACGTGCCGGAGAGCCGTTGCCTAGTATTGCACATTTGGTTGTGCTAATCCGCTGTACCAGCATGCTGTAGATTTCGCCGAGTCATGATCAAGGACCCTTGGACTTCTACTGAGTACTGAGCACTGAGTCACTAGGCATTGCATTACCAAGTTAACTCCAGCTCCGAGTCGGTACTGGATCGTGAATTATTCAAAGATCGGACCACCGTGTTCGGCGTGGCAGTGGTTTTGGGGTACCATGCCAAGACCCGCCAATAACCAGTACCTGGTTGGCGGTGTCAGCTCAAAATCAAGCGCTCACGTTTGGCAAGGCCACTGCGATCAATATTTCTACTATTTCCCACATCCTAATCGCAAGATGGTAATCCATGTTGAGTTGAATGATCCGATTGCCTCAGGTAATGACCATAGTCGTTCAACAGTAACCTCAGTTGACTTCTTTTCCAACCTGGGGCTGAAAGTGGCTTTAATACCTTTTTACCTTACTTGGTATGTATTGGGTAGGTACATGGTACAGACCAATTTAAGAAGACGCCGTGACAGCTAGCGGCCGATTTTTGGTTCCGTCCTTCACCCTCTTTCCAACTAACGGCACCCTCTAGTCACTCTCCAGGACAAAATGTCATGACGCCTGAATCACACATCCAGCGTCACAATAAGACTTCGATCTCGATGCGGCAGTTGACGCACCACATTCTCTTGGCGCACTGCACTGGTTTCTCCAAGTCCGGTCAACGTATATTTACCATTGAGTGGCAAAGCACGTAAGCTAACACATTCAACACCTTTTCTCATTCACGAATCCAGAGACTCGCGGTTCCCACTTGGTGGACATCATTACACCCATATTTGTGACGACGCGGTAACGTTCAGATGAGCACCGTGCGCTCGTACCCACCCACCCGTTCGTCACTGTGTACCATCTTCTGAGGTTTACCAATCTCATGAATCGGCCTCAGGATCCCACAGAATCATGACTTCTGCTACACGAGCCCACACCCAACCTGTCTCTGGGTTCATGCAATCTGTGATGAGTCAGCACACCGAACTGGATGACCTTGACGAAAGGGTAATAGTGGTGAATGGGCCCAAGAAGAAGAGTTCGTCAAATCCCAACCTAGTTAACGATCTTACCCACCTTGAGTTTAGTCACACAGGAGGAACAAGATGCTGAGGATGAAGAGGCGCGAAAGCGAGCGATGAAAAACCTTGTCAACTCCTGGCAGGAAAGGCTGCAATTAATCAGTGTCATCGTGAGTTTTCACATTATGGTTGTTCTGCCCAGTCTGAGGCGCTTCACGTTTGCAGACCACATTCTTCGCCACAACAGAAGCAGCCATGCTGGTCAACACGAAACCAACTGCCAGTGGAAGCGACACGAATCCGATAGGAAGCCATGCATTGCAGGCAGCGAACGCCTGCCTTCTAGGGGCGTTGGTTCTACACGTTTATGCTTGTACGTGCTATAATCACATCTTTTCTGGTAGTCTGACGTGTATGGTTCTTGTGTAGCCGTCCTCTCG
>JBBPOJ010001003.1:0-17499 GCA_038091395.1 Leccinum rimulosum
CATCATGGGTCGACTTTGGACACCCCGGACAGACAGGAGGCGGTACAACGTGACTCCGAACACGAGGTTGCTGATCTTCAGAGGGAGGAGACAGGCAGCTGCATCGATCGTGCACAGCCGCATCGCACTGCCAGAGCGTCAATAACGCTTTGAGTGGACTCACAGGAAGCGTGGACTCAATTGGCGTCACAATCATGTCGTCCACTGAACTCAAGCCCATCATCCTCTATGACATTCCATGCATTACCCCGGGCCGGCCATGGTCTCCGAACACAATCAATACGAGGTACGTAGTACAGATCCAAATCCCCTCGCAATCTACTTCCAAATCTCTCACCGATCATCACCTCATCAGATACTGCCTCGGATATAAAGGATTACCATTCATGACCGTCTGGGTCGAGTTTCCCGACATCGCGAGGCTGATCGATTCCAAGAAGGGAATCACCACAAGCCCATCACTGCCATCACCACCAAAACACACACTCCCCGCAATAGAGGACCCAAACACGGACACTTTCGTCATCGATTCCCTCGCGATCGCCGAGTACCTGGATGAAACATACCCCCAAACTCCCCACGTCCTGAGTCTGGCAGCTGTACGTCGCACGCTCGAGGGACTCACAGACGTGTTCTCCTTCGGATCTGGCGGAGGCGCGATGCGCGATGCGACCCAGATTGCTCCACGTCTCATGTTCCTCATCTTGGCTGGCGACCGTCTGAACCCAGTCAGCAGGGCGTACTATCACCGAACACGCGCGGCGCGGCTCGGCGAGCTGTGGACGACGATCGCTGAGGATCTTTCGACGGGTCCGGAGGCCCGCGCGGAGCGAGTGCGCCAAGGCATCGAGGCGATCAAGGGGACGTGGCGCAGGTTGACTGTGCTGTATGACAGTGATGACCGTCGGGGTGATGCAGAGGAGAATTCAGCTCAGGTTGGACCGTTCGCGCTTGGGGAAAACCCCTGTTTTCTTGATTTCGCGATCGCGGGGAGGATCACGTTCGCGATGGATGGGCTTACACCGACCGAAGTAGAATCGTTGACGAACTCGGAAGGGGACAGGCTACTCCGGATGGTGGAGAATCTGAAGAAATACTACAAGTATTGACATATGGACGCACCGTGTCTAGATATGCCGGCAAAGCATATCCCACCATTGTTATTATGTAGGCGGGTAATTTTTGTTTCGTATTACAAGTCAATGGCAAGAGCGTGTGGTCCGTCAAGGTCAGGCCTTTTGATCTTGATCATCAAAGTGGTCGAATGGTGTGTTGCATTGAATTCAGCACCTGACATGCAGTGAAACAAGTCAAAAATGATTTTGGACTCGGTAGCGCAGCCAGCTACATCATTTCATCGTCAAATCAGAGAACCAGCGATGCATCCGAACACCGAGATAGCAACAGCGTTCCAGCGCAGAATCCCAAAATTATCATTAACGAGAAGATAGAAAACAATCTATGCCCGTGGCTTGGCAAACCGTGTCCATTTGTTATGTATGTCATTCAATGTCCAAAGGGGAACAATTGCTCGCAAGTCGGGTCTGGGAGCGTTGTGTAGAACGTGGCCAAGTTGGCGCGGATCGCTGCCGCGAGTTCGGGAGTGGGGTCCGGGTACAGCTCCACTGCCAGATTGAGCTGTCTCTGGTACGCATAGCACAACTGATCGTTGAAACGACAACAACATCGTCAGCACGAATGTGCGCGGCCCCAGACGGAGCGAAATAATAAAAACGACGTACGGTCCCAGGGTCCTCCAAATTCACGACGTAGTTGCCCACGCCATCGTTATGACCCGGCAGCACCCGGATCAAGGCGAACACGGAGGCGTAAACTTCGCTGATCTGGGCAAAGTCGTACGGTCCTTCACGACGCCAGAACCCTTTGGGATACTGGTGCGTGTTGTAGAAGCTCCAAGCGTTGTCGATCGTGGCGTTCATGGTCGTGGTTACCGTCTGGTTGCTCACGAAGAAGGCGAGGGGGAACGTCGTTTCGGCGTAGGCGCTCAGGTAGCGCGGGGTGTCGAATGAGAAGGTCGGGTTGCGTGCGATCGAGTCTTTGATCCGTTGAGACTTTTGGAGGGATGCGGATTCGACGGTGATGTACCCATTTCCGACGAGGTTGGCGGCATCGACGAGCTGTGCAAAAAAGTGAGTATGGATGGTAGTTTATATTGAACCGCCTACCTGATTGAACAAGGTCTCGTTGAAATTCCAGTTGTCGCCAAAGTAATAGTCTCCACGGGTCGTGCTAGCATCACCTGGAGGGGACGGAAATGATTGGCTTACGCTGTCCCATGAAAGGGGCGACGATGCTGACCTTCAAAGTTGCCGTGAAGGTTGAGCCCGGGAGTGAGCTCATCGTTTGCAGTCGTATTTGCACCAATGCTCATCAAGTTCGTCAAATGGTTCCCGTCGACAATGAATGCCTATTCACACGATTCTTCTGTAAGTAAAGCAAACCGGAAGATCGTCTGACATGCGCCATACCATATAAGTGATGAACGAGGCTAGCTGGTACCCCATATTGAAACCTCAAATGATAGATTAAACCCCTCAGCAAACATCCGTGTGCTACAACATGATCGACATACCTTCCTGAACGGCAGTGATGAGCTCAGCCGGAGTTGTCACGCCGCTGTGGTTGATATACTGTCGCGTACAGGTTAGCATCGCATGAACGAGGCCGCTGATTCACTTACTCCATGAGATGCCAGTGTGTTCAATCCCGGGCAAGGACCGCGAATATCGCCGGGTTGATCAGGCACGAACGGGTGGGCCGCGTCATAGACCAATTTTGCAGACGTATCGTTGATGGGAGGCGGGAGAGGTTGTGCACCGGGGGTGCTAGCATACGTCCGCGCTACGGCGTGAATCTCCTCCCTCGATAAGCCCGCAAGGGAACGATACTCTGGGAAGTTGGCTAGGTGAGGGAACCCCAGCGCATATGGGACGAGCGCGACGAGTATCGCCAGGTCCTGCAACTTTTTTGCGATCATGAGCGATAATCTGCGAGGGGGAAGGAGAGGGTTTGTCAGGGAGGACTCTAAACTGAGCATCGGTCATCTTATATGGCCCAGGAGAATCCGCGGAAACGCACTTCGATATTGGTCGACCGGTCGCATCGGGGACTTCTGGGGCGCCGTGTACAGAATATAGTCCAACGACGACGTCCACAGGCATTTTCGTTGACCATGTCACAGAGGCCTTCGAGATATAAGGGAAATATGTCTGTCGGCAAACAAGAGCGATCAGGAAGGCCAGGTTGCATCCGCATCCGCAGTCGCAAATATCGACATGGCAAATGGCGGTACGGCGCACTCGCCGACGGACGTAGGCAACAGCAAGGAGCGACACCCCGGGGACTCTGTTTTGGCGAGATCGCGACTCTGAGGCAACATCATAGATGCAAAACATCCCGGAAACATAACGATGTCCACCTCATCAGATACTGCCTCGGATATAAAGGATTACCGTTCACGACCGTCTGGGTCGAGTTTCCCGACATCGCGAGGCTGATCGATTCCAAGAAGGGATTCACCACTTGAAGCCCATCACCACCAAAACACACACTCCCCGCGATAGAGGACCCAAACACGGACACTTTCGTCATCGATTCCCTCGCGATCGCAGAGTACCTGGATGAAATATACCCCCAAACTCCCCACGTCCTGAGTCCAGCTGTACGTCGTACGCTCGAGGGACTCACAGACATGTTCTCCTTCGGATCTGGCGGAGGCGCGATCCGCGATGCGACCCAGATTGCTCCACGTCTTGTGTTCCTCATCTTGGCTGGAGACGGCCTGAACCCAGTCAGCAGGGCGTACTATCACCGAACACGCGCGGCGCGGCTCGGCGAGCTGTGGACGACGATCGCTGAGGATCTTTCGACGGGTCCGGAGGCTCGCGTGGAGCGAGTGCGTCAAGGCATCGAGGCGATCAAGGGGACGTGGCGTAGGTTGAGTGTGTTGTATGACAGTGATGACCATCGGGGCGATGCGGAAGGACCTTTCGCGCTTGGGGAAACCCCCTGTTTTCTTGACTTCGCGATCGCGGGGAGGATCACGTTCGTGATGGATGGGCTTACACCGACAGAAGTAGAATCGTTGACGAACTCTGAAGGGGACAGGCTACTCCGGCTGGTGGAGAGTCTGAAAAAATACTACAAGTAGTACTGAAATATGGACGCGCCCTGTCTAGATATGTCGGCAAAGCATATCTGACCACCATTCTTATTATGTAGGTGGTAGACCATCTGGCACGAACAAGATCTCGTTTGATCTCGTCAATCTGATGTTTCGCATTCTTCAAAGTGGCTTCAGCCCTGATCATATTCCACTTTGGTAGTAATGCGCATCACGTCAAGTTCCTGGATTCGTAGACAATGATACCGTACGTGTGGCTGCAGCAAGATCAAACTCATAAATAGAGTATATCGGGAACATTTGCGATCGGATGATTCAAGCGACTCGTCGGACTCGGAGATCCGCAAACCCGACCTGTACATTACGGAAATCAAAGACACTGTACACGCCCTGCAAGAAAGTGCTCCCAATGTTCCAAAATTCTAGGTCATATAGTCAGAACTGATCTATTCAATCAAGAAGCGATAAGCACTAAAATCTCACCGATAGGCGACCGTCGAGCGATAATACCGCTGAAACAATAGTGAGAACCTTCTTTAATTGGATTGAGTCTGAGAGCATCAGAAGGGATATAAAATGTCCTGCCACCGAAGGTGAAGCCCAGTGTTGGGAAAGAGTTGCACGGTACTGCGGGCTGTCGATAAGAAAAAAGGTATGCACCGAAGGTAATCGGAACTCACGGTAATAATAACCAAAGCCTCCATGTTCCATAAGGGTACCGACGCCAAGGCGATCGTACAAGTTTGAAACTCGTTCCCAGTCTCCGTAGATGTAGTTTGCACCAGTGTCGATAATAACAGGTACATTTTCGAGGATTTTATTTCCATAAACACGAACATCGTCCATAGACACATGCCAGAATCCCTACATAGATGCCAACGTCAGCGACACTGTTCACTCCAACCTACCGTTTTAACTCACAGGATTTGTTACACGTGTGTAAGTAATGTCACCCTTATACTGAAACCGGTTTGTTCCGCCGACCCACATCTCGGCCCCAGATGAGGAAAGTTTCAGGGAGAATACCCGATTAAATCCACTAGTGTCTTTGAGGGTTTCAAACAGCGGAGGAGAACCAAGGATCGAGATGGAAGGGAAGGCCAATCCCAATACACCGCCTACAGGGTATTGAACCGTCTGTGGAAACGCAGTGAAATGCCATGTTGCAGAGCCAAAGGTCTGACCGAGTACCTATCTTGGGGTCAGAAATCAATGGTCAATCATTGGTCATGCTCATAAGCGATAGAAAACACACAGTGTATCTACCAATGGTTATACGGTCAGTATATTTAAAACCTCTGACTAAGAAGGATCCATCTGAACTTGAGAGCTGAAATGGCTGATTCAGTTTCGAGGCAGTTTTGGATAAGAAGGGATTCCAGAGGTCTAGACCAAGCGTGGAATGTCCAGGAAAGCCGCTTTGCACCGCCCACATATCACTGCATCTACTTGAACAAAAACAGTTGTCTGGAGTCAAATAAAGTACCTACGCTGCACCAGTGTCGATTGCGACTGTAACATAGATAAGGGTAAACACATTCTCGAATAATACAACTGAATTTACCCTGCAAGGTCTGGGGAGGAGTGCCAATCGAAATCTGGCCGATCCAACCACCATATTCATAAGTTATCAGCGGAACGCTACTAGTGGCACCTCGGGTTCCGAGTTCGGACTCGCTCCGGTTCACGGCGAAAGGATGTATTGTCCCAGTATTCATCTCGTACTTGTCTAGGCCACCAAGAATCTTCCTAAAAAGAGCCTGAGCACATCAGATATCATAAACGGTTCATTCCACGTACTCCCTGACTGATATGCCATGAGAGGTGATTGAGTCGAGGTCAATGCTTTCGTTGTTCGGAAAAGAAGGATTTCGGGTGAGTGATATGGCTATGCCATCCGGTTCCCGCTTTAATACGGGTTTTGCAGTAGCCAGAGAAACCAGTTTGCTGGTGACCGCAAATATGATTATGGTGATGATTCGCATTCTAGAGGAGTGTAAAGGATTGGTGGTGAAACCTCCACCCACAGTTACAGACCCTTATATGCGACACCAACAGCAACAATTCCCGTTGGCACGGAAATCAGCGATCGGAATAACTTGAAATATGTTTGGATGATACGGTGATGGCGTCAAATATTGAACGGAAAATGGCGGAAGATTGTTCCACCCATAAACCTTCATACTTGGTGTTTCACAGGGCCCAGATAGTCACGGCGATAAAAGCGTGCTGTGAGTAAACGACTTAGACTTTCTCTTCTCTTTGTACTTACTTGAACCTGAACCAGTATGTTACGCTCAAGGATGGGGAATGGTGAGTAGTACGTGGTAGGCAAGGCCATCGATGTACTGGACTGACGAGAGCATCAGAGCCGAATACTAGTAGCGCGGACAGCCCAGTTCCTTTGGATGCCAATTAGCAGGTGCGAGCATCGACTATCAACGAAACAGACCTACTGACGAATGCTCAGGATTTATTTTCTTGCTGATGGAGAGCATGTCGTGAGTGGGGGAAGGGAAATGAAGATTCGACGATGGCGAGTGACGGATGGCAAGGAGGTGGAGAAGCCAATGGACGCTGGGAGTTCAATCTTTGATCTGGTAGTCACACAAGATGACAAGTGGATCGTGTGTGGGACGCAGAGTGGTCAAGTGATCGTCTGGGATGCGAAAACTCACGAAAAGGTAACAGAATGCAACGATGACTTGGTAGGCGGGTGTTTTGTTTTCGTATTACATACAAGTCAATGGCAAGAGCGTGATCCGATACCGAGTGGTCCGTCCAGGTCAGCCTTTGATCTTGATCATCAAAGTGGTCGAATGGTGTGTAGCATTGAGTCAAAAATGATTTTGGACTCGGTAGTGCAGCCAGCTACGCCCTTTCATCGTCAGACAGCGATGCATCCGAACACCACAAAAAGGATGATCGGCTCAGGCGCAGTAACTTGAAGCTTGGAGAGCAAACCGGGTATACAAAAGTAAATTGTATGCTTGCTGAGCGGCCTGGGCAGGCTCGTTCACACCATCAGGCTGAAGAAACAGGGTGAGGATGTCGATAGACAGGTGGACTGACTGACTGAAACTAGTACAAGTAATAGTCGACTGGCATCCGAGCCGACTGAGAGGTTTCGGACTCCAGCCCGGGCTACAAAGGAGTCTGATTTTACATCCTCCTATGTGGGCGTTGATTTCGCGGTGCTCATACATCAGATATATCTAATCCAAACGTTGTGCAGAGTCCACCGACCGATCGATCCAGCATTCCAGCGCAGAATCCCAAAATTATCATTAACGAGAAGATAGAAAAACAATCTATGCCCGTGGCTTGGCAAACCGTGTCCATTTGTTATGTATGTCATTCACTGTCCAAAGGGGAACATTTGCTCGCAAGTCGGGTCTTCGAGCGTTGTGTAGAACGTGGCCAAGTTGGCGCTGATCGCTGCCGCGAGTTCGGGAGTGGGGTCGGGGTACAGCTCCACTGTCAGATTGAGCTGTCTCTGGTACGCATAGCACAACTGATCGTTGAAACGACAACAACATCGTCAGCACCAATGTGCGCGGCCCCAGACGGAGCGAAATAATAAAAACGACGTACGGTCCCAGGGTCCTCCAAATTCACGATGTAGTTGCCCGCGCCATCGTTATGACCCGGCGGCACCTGGATCAAGGCGAACACGGAGGAGAAAACTTCGTCGATCTGGGCAAAGTCGTACGGTCCATCACGACGCCAGAACCCTTCGGGATACTGGTGCGTGTCGTAGAAGCTCAGGGCGTCGTCGATCGTGGCGTTCATGGTGGTATTTACTGTCTGGTTACTGACGAAGAAGGCGAGGGGGAACGTCGTTTCGGCGTATGCGGTCAGGTAGCGCGGGGTGTCGAAAGAGAAGGTCGGGTTGTGTGCGATCGAGTCGTTGATCCTTTGGGCCTTTTGGAGGGACGCGGATTCGACGGTGATGTACCCATTTCCGACGAGGTTGGCGGCATCGACGAGCTGTGAAAGATGTAGTGAATATGGATGTATGTGGATACGGATGATGGTTTATATTGAACCGCCTACCTGATTGAACAAGGTCTCGTTGAAATTCCAGTTGTCGCCAAAATAATAGTCTCCGCGCGTCGTGCTAGCATCACCTGGGGGGGACAGCAATGATTCGCTTACGCTGTCCCATGAAAGGGGCGACGAGGCTGACCTTCAAAGTTGCCATGAAGGTTGAGTCCGGGAGTGAGCTCATCGTCTGCGGTCGTATTTGCACCAATGCTCATCAAGTTCGTCAAATGGTTCCCGTCGACAATGAATGCCTATTCACACGATTCTTCTGTAAGTAAAGCAAATCGGAAGATCGTCTGACATGCGCCATACCCCATAAGTGATGAACGAGGCCAGCTGGTATCCCATATTGAAACCTTAGATGATAGATTAAACCCCTCAGCCGACATCCGTGTGCTACAACATGATCGACATACCTTCCTGAACGGCAGTGATGAGCTCAGCCGGAGTGGCCACGCCGCTGTGGTTGATGTACTGTCGCGTAGATGGGTTAGCATCGCATGAACGAGGCCGCTGATTCACTTACTCCATGAGATGCCAGTGTGTTCAATCCCGGACAAGGGCCACGAATATCGCCGGGTTGATCGGGCACGAACGGGTGGGCCGCGTCATAAACTAATTTTGCAGACGTATTGTTGATGGGAGGCGGAAGAGGTTGTGCACCGGGGGTGCTAGCATAAGTCCGCGCTACGGCGTGAATCTCCTCCCTCGATAAGCCCGCAAGGGAACGATACTCTGGGAATTTGGCTAGGTGAGGGAACCCCAGCGCATATGGGACGAGCGCGATGAGTATCGCCAAGTCCTGCAACTTTTTTGCGATCATGAGCGATAATCTGCGAGGGGGGAGGAGAGGGTTTGTCAGGGAAGATAAATTGAGCATCGGTGATCTTATATGGCCCAGGAGAATCCGCGGAAACGCAGGTCGACATTGGTCGACCGGTCGCATCGGGGACTTCTGGAGTGCCGTGTACAGAATATAGTCCAACGCAGCCCTGCACCGGCAGTGCAGCTGCGTTTCAGCCTATCTTTCCGTTAATCTGACATGATCAGGGTAGCATTCGTACTCGGAGTACTGTATTGTGGAGTTACCCTGGTGGTGTGAATGGGAGCGGAGACTGCGCCCGGTGACTAGTTCGTGTTGCCGAGACCAAGGTAGCACCCGACGGATTGGAAAACGTTCTCACCTAGTAGTCCATCCGCAGTGCCGGGGAGGAGGGAACGACAATGACCCACGTGGATATATATTTTCATGAGATGCTACTCAATGGTTCACAGCACGGTAGCACGGCTGTGAAGCCATACAATCACCGCAGTCCTTGACTTGGCTTGGCAACCAACGGGTCGTTCTGTTGCTTGATAGCTTACCGCTGCCACGGAGGACTGTTCTAATTGTGGCTTCCTCATTGGATGTTGACAGGCACCGGCGTAGATGCTTGGGGATCCGCGTGGTTTCGACGACATTTCTGGAAAACGACTCTTTAAGTAGCACTGTCTAATAATATGTTCATCAGTTGTGCCACGCGGCAGTTTCGCAGCACCATGACTCTTACCCAATACCTAGATGTATTGTACCCATTGCAAGAGTTCTCTGGTAGGGGCTGTGAAAGTCCAACCTTTCGTTGGGTCACACGGCGGAGTCCTGTGTCCGACTCGGGCCCAGGAATATACATCCATCAGCGCGTAGGGTTTGAGTCAGAGCATGACAAAGCCTCATCGAGGAAGACGGTGGTGGCCATCAAGACCTGTTGAGGCGGCTTCGTGGTGGTAGCTAATTAGGCTTCAGGCCAAGCCACAATGCAACACATTGTGACACCTCGCATACCGGGTTGGAAACATGTACAGACATCACTTGGGGTGAACTGTCCACGCGTGCGGTGGATGTGCTCTCCCGCGGTATGCACATGGTCGAGCCCGGGCCGTTCTGCTGCGGGAACGATGTTGGGGCGGACTTGATTTGTTATTCGAATACCTTCAGAGGTGTATTTCTGGTATCAAATAATCTCCAACGGCACAACATCTCACCGAGCAGTCCGTAGATTGGTGAATCGGGTGTTATTTTCACATGTCTTGTCCCCCCGAAAAACAGGGATTGATGATTGATCCGGCAATCAGAACGTCTTGGATGCAGAGTCCGTCGGCTCGTTTTGCATGTTTCTTGCATCGACTCATGTACGCACTACCGAAGAACCATCAAAATGTGACTGGCTCAACGGCTCTCGGGAAAGGATCGCAGTCGACGTGGAGCTTTCGGACGTCACGAGGCGAAAAACGCTCGCGACAGAGGGGACACTTGTGTTGTATCAAGTGGTCAAGACATCTGGCGTGGGAGGTAGGTTTCTCAGTCGCACATAGTTCACTGGAGGGATGAATGGACTGACTCGAAAGCTGTCAGTTCTGCATCTGTGCTGCCTCTCCCGAACTGTGAGATGCCCCTATAACTGTCAACACCATAATTCTAGATCAGGGCTTACGGCCCGGAAAAAACCATACGCACGTATAGCATTACCCGCGACAGTGGTCTGAATCGAATGCCATACATACACCCTCCCTGAGCCTCGCGACCCCTGTGCGTCTGGAACGGAAACAGGTACGCAAGGGACAGATTCGAGGTACGTCTGACAATAAGGGTCATATGTAACTTAGAAGCCTTCAGAAAACGTTTATGAAAGGGAAGAATAAATGACCCACACACAGCTTAATGGGCGGCCTCGGTCTCTGTACGAGCCAACCTGAGCGGGAACAGAAGCCGATTGCAAGTTCTGGTCATCGATTTAAAAGAAGTCGTGGAGAACAGGGGCAGGGACGAGTTAATGAAAACCTACTGTTCCTTTTCTCCAGACCATCGCTTGGGATGTGAACTGCCTTTCGACTGATCGAACTTGACACCTCGCATAGCCGTCGTTACGTGCCCGATCTCTGTCGTTTAGTGGGGGGAAATCTTGGGGCGCTGTAAGGCCGTATATTTCCAAATAACCATGAACTGATGCTGCATCCGATCGGTCGGACGTTTCGAAAATCCGAACTGTCGTATACTTGTCGAAGCATCATTCTGCAGTTAATTATCGCTCATATAGAAACTCCTAAACATCCGTTGAAGCTGCTGAGGATGCCAGACTTGTCGTGCATGGAAGAACTGCTGAGATAAGAGCGGCTGGATCATATGTGGCAGAAATGAAACTCTATTATATCACCGCGTGGAAACGAACTTCTGGATGGAATATATACCATACTTACCTTGTCCACAGCACCGGAAATGACGGTGAAGAACCTAAGTAATTCAGTTTTCGTGACGTAGAAGGATATAACGGTCAATGTATGTTGTCATGGTACCCTTCATTCATCGCCAAACGGCTGGCATCTCGTAACGGTATAACTTCACGGGAGGCTCCTGGAATCTCCCTGCCTCCTTGCTGGTATCCCGATATAAATCGATACCAGAGATTGTTGCAAACACACCTCAAGTACTCGCATTCTATGGGGCCCATCAGCATTGAACGCTTATCGATTATCCCGGGACCTAGTCACATATTGAGCCGATCACTTTAGCGACGGAGCAAATATACCTCCGAGCACTGAACCAAACGTTCGGTCATTCACAGAAGAGATGCTAAGATATGACTAGGGGTAACACTCAACTCTACCCACCCCTCCCAACGAATCACTGTGGTCATCCAAGCATTCCAACCTTGGCCTTTTTCTTCTTTTTTGAACCGTTGCTGCTAAACGATCGCCAACTATCTACGCGAGTCTCTCTCGACTCTGACCAGCAGACCACGGTAAGTCTAGAAGTAGCGAGCGTCAAAGTGGACACATACCCTCCCATGCCTTGTCTTCCTCGGCCTTGCGCTTCCTGGTGGCCACCTCCTCTTCCTTCTTACGAGCCTCTAGACCTTCGTTGGCGAGATTCATCTTTATCGCCCTGGGCAATGTTAGCTTCATCGCAATCAGACGCATATAGACCACTTACCTCCTCCTCCGAACTTCCTCTTCAATAAGTACCTCCTTGATTTTCTCGTTGAGCATAATCCTCCATGGCGTCGTCAAGCCCTGTTCCTTCATCTTTGGGTCGTCTGCTAGATTCTTGAGGCGAGGGTCGTCATCGGTGAGGTTTGGAGGTAAAGATAGGGCGCGAAGGAGGGTCGAGCGAGCCGATGCGATAGTGGCATCAAGCTCCGTTCGCTTGTTAGCATCGGACAGCTCAGCCTCGGCCTTCCCATAGATAATTAGTACAGGGAGTGCGCATATAGGGAGAACAGGACGAGATGCGTACCTTCTTGAGGATGTCGAACGCATCTGGAGCACGCGGGTGGGGGGTCTTGTCAGGATGGATGACTTTGCACAGAAAAACGTACGAGTTATGGTTCCGAGAAAGGGTCCCCAAGATCGAATTAATCGCGTTTCGTCAGCATGCTCTGGATACAATCATACAAATCAAGGTGAAGAGGACTGTGCTTACAGAGCGACAGCTGGCGATATTTGCGCTTCACGTCCTCTGGTTTTGCAGTTTCGTCGAGGTTGAGGATGTCGTACGGACTGTAGAAAGTTTAGAGAGAGTGCGGCCAGCCTAGGCAGTGCTCACTTTAGTTTGAAGGCTTTAAGTATTCGTTCGACTTCGACCTCGCGTTGGAATGCGGAGGCCTCTCGAGAGAGAAGCTGCTCCAAGTCTACGTCTGCTGGCGTGTTCGACGACGAACCTTTCGAGGACATTTTGGACGTCGTCAAAGCACACGAGATACAAGGTCACGTGCGAGGTTGCACTCGGTACGAATTGTCATTCTCATGGTAGATCCAAGTTATGTCGTTGACGTCTCTTTCTAGGTATTCATGTCGAATCCAATTGACAGCACTACAGAATGCCTCCATGTCTACTCGCTCCCGACCGCACCCTTCCCACTTTGCTCGTCACCAGAACGCCCGTTATGAGCTCCATGCAACCCGGAACCGTAATCTGCTCATGTACAGTTCTGCTCTCGTACGCGACCCGAGACCTCTTTCCTTCTTGTCGTTCATTCGCTCGTCTGCAGATCATCATGGGGGTAGGGGTGACATATGCTGCCGTGCCGCTATACCGCATGTTCTGTGCGGCCACCGGATTTGCTGGCACTCCTTCTGTCATCTCTACGTCGTCTGACCGCTTTGATCCCTCTCGACTTGTTCCTGCGGAAGGAGCACGACGTATTCGCGTGCATTTCAATGCAGACCGTTCAGAAATGCTGCCCTGGAAATTCTTCCCGCAGCAGAAATTCGTCGAAGTCTTGCCCGGTGAATCCAGTTTAGCGTTCTACAAGGCCAAGAACAAGAGCAAAAATGACATTATTGGGATTGCGACATACAACGTGACCCCTGATCGGGTGGGTACACGCGTTTCTTCGTGGTGTCGAATGATCGAACAAAGTCGCTAGGTTGCACCATACTTTTCCAAAGTAGAGTGTTTCTGCTTCGAAGAGCAGAAACTTCTCGCGGGCGAAGAAATCGACATGCCTCTTCTGTTTTTCATAGACAAGGACATGCTTGACGATCCTTCGTGTCGGAACATTGACGACGTCGTATTGAGCTACACATTCTTCAGGTACCCTTTTGCAGGATACATAGTTTTTCCCTGACCTCGTATTTCCAGAGCGCGCCGAAATGCTCAGGGACACCTCGAACCCGACGCGGCCGACGACGTGGTACAAAGATCGCTTGGATTCGACCGCTACGAAAATGCACCGCGTACGGAAGTGCGGAGTTGAGAGAGAGAGTACTAGAGTATGTAGTTGAAACGTAGTACATACCGATTGTGGGTTGCCGTGATGCTGAGGCTTGGTCGCGCAGGCGACGGTCATTCGTTGGGACCGGACGGAGCGCTGATGAATTAAGCGGATATAAGTTGTGGTGGTGAGAATTAGACGACGTCGCCAACGCCCTGAGCGACGATCTCTACGAGTCACCACCCATGACCTCG
The DNA here is from genome assembly GCA_038091395.1 of Leccinum rimulosum. NCBI lineage: Eukaryota > Fungi > Basidiomycota > Agaricomycetes > Boletales > Boletaceae > Leccinum > Leccinum rimulosum. The sequence goes on from JBBPOJ010001003.1 coordinate 14,136, forward strand.
TCGCCGCCCATCTCGTCCTCGAGCCCGCTGTGGGACAGTCGTAACCGCGGATTCATATCACCCGCAGAGCTACAACAGCTCAAACAGGGCAGTCCGCTGGGCAGAACCAGCGGCGCTGAGGTGCACGACTTTCCAGCACGACCCTCTAACGACACGCCCGCGCTATTGTACACTAACCCAAACGATCCAAACACTGGACAGCAGCAGCCACGACCCATGCATCAGCCATCACAGTCTCATGCTCGTACTTCTTCCTTCTTCTCCTTTCGCTCAAAAACACACCTCGAAGACGCTTCCCCACCCCAAAGTAACACTGACTTTGGCGGACCTGCACCTCAGATGGGACAATCAAAGTCCCTCGGTCCTACCAGATCATTCACTGACCAGCAGTCCGAGGACCAACAACCTACAAGTACCGCCACTCGCAGGCCATCGCTCACCGGAGGACAACCCGCTCCGCCACTTCACCCTGAAATTCGCTCCGTCGTCCAGCTGACCCTTGCCCATGCCCGCAAAGTGTACTTTTCCGGACCTCTCATGAAGCGTCTCGAGAGGCAGTCAGATGGCCAACGGCCCCACAAGGACGACGGCTGGGCGCAAGTCTGGGCGCAGCTTGGTGGGACCACACTCAGCACATGGGACATGCGCGAGGTAGAGGAGGCAAACAAGCAAGGCAAGGAAGTCCCCCCAACTTATTTCAACACGACGGATGCCGTGCGTACATTCCTTTCGACCGTACGCTCAAGTTTTGACCATCACGTCCATAGTTTGTCCAAGTTCTCGGATCGATCACCGTTCCTGCCACAGACGACCAGCCTCCCAAAAAGTTCACGAACGTGCTTACCCTCAATACGGCCGGCTCGAATCTTTTATTGTTCAGCTGTCCATCGACCCCGGCTCTGATATCGTGGGCGACCGCGCTTCGACTTTCTGCTTGGGAAAAGTCGCGACTCGAGGAGATATACACGGCCCATCTAATACGAATAACCTTGCCTGGCGGTACGTATACTTTGTCCGCTCTTACACAACATTTCCCTGACGAGACCGTATCTGTAGGCAAAGACGCGCCCTCCACCCTACAGCGCGGTCGCATGGAAGGCTGGGTGCGCATCCGCGTCGCCGGGCAGACTGACTGGAAACGCATGTGGATGGTAGTATCTGCCGCTTCACCACCCGAGGCCCCTGGTCCATCAAATAGCGACGGTGCACATCCCAGCCCGTCAAACGCTAGCCGCAAGAATCGCATGTCCAGTCTCTTTTCGCGCGACCAGACTGAGGATCTGCCACCCCGTCCTTTACTGTCACTCTATGCATCATCAAGACTAAAAGACAAGAAGAAAGCCTTGCTCACCCTCAGAAACGTGACTCAGGCGTTCGCAGTGTATCCGGAGCGTCCGGAACTCATCAACCGCAGTACATTGATGAAGCTAGAAGGTTTGCTTGGCGACGAAGAGACAGCAGGTGGCATGAGGGGACGGGAAGGTTGGTTACTCATCATGCCTGAGCTCGAGGCTGGGAACACACAAGCATCAGAGATGTTGAAGTGGCTTGTCGGTACGTGTTCTCCGTTCGTACTCAGTCGCGCGTTAATATGGGCTTCAGCTATTCATGATGCCTTTGAACTTTACGGAAGACCTAAATCGTATACGTGGGACCCTCGCGATCCAGTATCAATGATGTTCGCCTATCCCGTTGGGCCCACGCGAGATGTGAGAATACATATGGTCATTTTAGTTTCCATCTAACATGGACCGAAGCTTCTCTTCTTGGACAGAGAGCTCGCGGAAACGATGGATCCAAGGGATGACCGTACATCAACTGTCCGCTCTCGTTTGTTGAACGTGTTGCATGAACGAATGCCCCAAATAGATCCACAGGCGAGACCCGGTGCTCCCCCTACCCTCCCCGCTCTATCCTTGGGGAAAGAAAGCCCTCAGCAGCACCCTCTGCCCCCTCCCCCAGCTGGCCAGGCGTCAGAACAATTCCTACAACTACCCTCTATTGACTTTGACGGCACCTCCCCGCAAGCTCAAGCTCAATCTCGTTTGGCAGATTCAACTATTGGTCGTGCACTGACGCCTATTACGGAGCTGCACAGTGCTTCTGAGAACGTGGGTGACATGGCACGCACACCCGACCTTTCGCTCGATCAAACCCATGGATCTCAACAAAATGAATCGGAAGAGAATGAGCCCCTGGCGAGCTATGCAGCCGCCGCTGCCTCTATCTCCATCATACACGGGAGTGGAGAGGCTGGTTCCATATTCGGCCGTTCCGCACCATCAAGTCCCCCTCTCCCCAGCGGAACGTCTCGCAAGCTCAGTGGGGACTCGTTTGGAAGGGGCGCTGGTTCCCGTCCCGACTCCAAACTGTCGCCAAGTGCGGATAATGCTGCGACAAAGTCACAGGAGAGCACCAGTGGAGGCGTTGCAGAAGTCATGGGTGTGAGGCTCCCCTTTTCCCCATTGACTTCGCCCGAATCGCCTTCGTTCTCGACTAACTCGAGCATGTCAATGCACTCGTCTACTCTCGGAAACCCAAGTCCTGCGCTGCAATTATCCGGATCTCCCGGAGTGCTCGGGAAGCCTTCAAAATCACCTCATGGCTCTCCGACTTACTCGATTTTGTCGTCCCCTCATTCCTTGTTGGAAAAGGACTTGCCCTCCATTCAGGGTGTGCAGACTTCTCAGGCTTCAAGATCGTTGATGCGCAGTGCTTCGAATGCAGTTCCCCCTGTCCCTGATAAACCCTCGCCGCCCCCGCATTCCATGTCCTCAACGCCTGTTTCGAAACTAACACCGGTACCCACCGCACCAGCGGACCCCCATAGCATATTTACAGACGCCCTTTTCTTCATGCAGCAATTTGACGAAAAGCCGGTGGCAATTCCCGCCCGCCGTGTACCTACAACTATCTCAGAGAAATCTGATTCGACCTCTGTATCAGAGCCTAGTCTGTCAGCGCATCCATCTGTCTCAGGCGCATCTTCTCCTTCAATCCAAGCACGAAGTGGGCCAGTATCAGAACCGTCGTCGCTAAGCGGTTCGCGGATTGCGCTTGGCCGTAAACCTTCCGGCGCACGTGCTCTCCCGGTTAGCGGCGCTAGCCGAGTACTAAATCCAGACGCATCAGTTTCTTCGTCTGAGCCGCAACATCTTCACCGGTCAACCGACAGCGACAGCGACACTATGTCCGACAATGTTGAAGTTGCAGCTACCTCACGACAACAAAAGATGTCCCAGGTGGACGACGTGAACGTGGACGCGCTCGCGGCGTTGTCGTTCCTTGACACTGACGCCGCTGACTCGCCTTCTCCCGCGCCTCCAAAACCGGTCGCGACGAGCTCGCCTGCGGGGGATCAAGT
>JBBPOJ010001004.1:0-17494 GCA_038091395.1 Leccinum rimulosum
TTGTTTGTAATTTCTGTTTGTAATTTACTATGCATCACGCAAAAACTAGTCATTCAGATTATGTGCGATTCCAATCGTGTGTCTGCACGTATTAACTTGCGCGTCACCACTGCATCGGCGTCATGGACGCGACTGGGTAAGCGTGATCACAAAATAAGGAGGCCGCAAGTCCGGCAACTGTTGAACTTCTAAGCTGACCTTCGACTGAGGCATTAACAAAACGGCGAGTAATACGCCTCGAAAGACTTGGTGGATTTACTGATGGGTATAACTATAATGCGTCGTTTCTAACGGGGCCCAGGGGTGCCCGGAGGGCTTGTGGATTTTACGTAACATCCCTATCTACTTTCCGCACCGTGACCCGTCTTCCCGAACGTGCTGAGGTACTATTCGTAGAGCTTCTGGTCAAAAAGTCAAGTACCAGGCAATTTCGGACGAGTCCTATCATGTCTCAGTTCTTCCAATTTCCGATCCGATTACCTTCCAACTCCTTTCCTTCCTGACCCAGATCCGATACAGTTACTGATGGGCCCAGCTCCTTCTACACTTCTTTGTTCTTCCGAGTTCACGATACGCTGGTCAAGTCGACCTCCAGCCCCTCTCGCATTCACTCCGTACGGCCATTAATCTCATACACACAACTAGAGTAATAAAGTAGGTTCAAGCCTTATTTACCAATGAGCCCTGGGGTATCTCCTACACTCCACTCCTCTCTCTAGGGTTTCCAAACGACCACTTCACACTTGTATGCCGATGCTGTACATGTCTGGCGCCCACGCTTCTGGATTACTGAACGTTATCTTGTTCGACGAACCAGCTTTGAAGCCAGCCAAGCCAGCCAAATATCCATCGGACAGCTTGCTCCAGTCCTACATTAACGAGTGAGGCGAAAAAGAGGGAAGGGGAGGAAGTCAGCACACCATCCAACCGTCCAGAATGAATCACAACACGCACCTGTCCCGAAAGTGGCATCTCCAACCACACCGGGTTATTGTCGTTAACGCTCACTTCCACCCGCCGGCAGTTTGAGCAGACCGTGTTCGCAAACGTGACGTTCGCGTTAACATATACGATTGATACCAACTTCGTCCCGCCGGTACTAGAGCCAGCGTCGATGTCGTAGTACGTGAGCGTCCCGCCATTACCGATGTTGCTTACCACGCTCGCGTTGGCTGAACCGTTGCCAAGCGAGCGCGTAAAAGCTCCGCCACTGAGTTGGTTCGAGGACGCGTCGGCATAGTAGGTCTTGAACTTGTACGGCGTTGCGGGTACGCCGTGGGTGAGCTTGTAGGCCAGCGTACCGTGCATTTCCACCGTTGCAGTGTACGACGTGTTCACATACCCAAGGGACGTGCCATTCCACAGGTCGGTAAGGTTCGCAGAGACAAGGCCGACGTCTGAAAGGTTGAACGTGATAGATTGGGGCGTGTTTTTCCAATTCAGAAGCACTGGAAACGTGTTTTTTAAGTACATGACATGTGGGAAGTGTCGCTCCGGGACTCAATTACTAACCTGCTACCATTGATCCATTCGCGAGTTCACCCGCCCAAACGTCGAAATCATCTGTGTACCTTCGCTTGAAGTCAATCGACTTTCCCAGCGGATCTTGCTAAAGTCCAACGTGAGTGATCGCATCGAATTACATCGCCTAATATATCTCACGTTAACTTCGATCAGTTGCTTGTTCGTGAGGATGTCCAGTGTTGTATTCGAAATGTGCGTTACGTCCGTCGATATAATCAGAGGCGACCTGCAGGAACGAGTTCATCAGATTTGAAGTCAAGCTGCACACTTGAGAAGAATAACTTACTTTGCAGCGGCCCAAAACGCGAACTGCGTTTTCCATTCCCCTTCGGTCATACCATTGTTTCCAACCTCGAGTAGGTCGAGATCGTTCCATGCTCCAGGCCCAGCAAACTTTGTGATTGGGACGAGTTGATTGAGGATACGTTGCACGCTCGCAAACGATGGAGGTGGACCAACGTCGTTTCTAAGTTTTCCGTCCACATTGATTCAGCAACAATAACAAAAACTGCAGTGAGGGACTCGAACAAGACACTGAAAAGAATCAATACATACGATATCCGCCAGCTATTCCCGACAGACCCGGCCCATCTTGCAGGATCCTGAATGCCCCATTCACAAATGGAGTAGACAACATCTCGACCGGTCTTGTTTAGGGCATCTCGCATGGTCGTGTAGAGCGGCTGACCGTTTCAATGGATCGCACGTGAGAGCAGGGTCGGGGAAGACTGAAAGATCGACACTTTACCTCTTCTTGTGCGGCAAGAGTGTGTTCCACAAAGTCGGTGGGGCTGACCGAATAACAGTTGTCGTACTGAGTGCGTGGGTGAGTGACACGCGCAATGAGGACGCTTGGCAGGAATACAATGTACCTTCAAGTAATCCATACCCCACGAAGTGAACGTATCCGCATCGGACTGTTCGTTATTCAAACTTCCAACCCAACGTGCCGCCCCGTCCACGTCGTCGCACGAATAATAACCACTGTTGCGACGGACACGTCAGGCGGCGAAAGAGTTGTGCCAAACATAATTTACATACGCATCGCTGTAAACGCCGAACTTGAGGTCCAGACCGTGAATGTATTCCGCAAGGGCAGGAACACCGTTCGGTATCCGGCTCGTATTCCACGTGAATTTTCCAGAGGGCGTGCGTTCGTTCGATTGCCAACCACAGTCCCTAACGATATCCAGATAGTCTGTAAATTAAGCACGGCATATGATGATCTGCGACGCACATGTTAACATAATCGTAACCGAAATCTTTCAAACCTGACTTGACTATGGCTTCCGCGGCAGCACGATAGTCGCCTTCAGTCGCCTTACATCTGACAGGGAGAATAAGGTATTGCAGAGATAGAGGAATGTGTAGAGACTGACGAAAAGACATTATATGGATTCCAACCCATCGGTGGAGTAGTAGCCACACCATTGTTCAAACATACGACGCTTCCAGTTAGGAGCGCGAGAAGGAAGAGCTGAGTAGTCAGGGAAGTCATGGAGGGTAGAACGAGAAGGACCACTCGGTGGTTGCGATTGTTCTTGCAGATATTCCACAGCTACTAGTGGAAGCACGTCTCATAAGTACTCGGGCGCAAATGGTCAGGCCATCGGCAAATCAAAGGACCCATCAGTGGTGTAAATGATGATTCGGTGTTTGAGGAGAGTAATACGTGGTTGGGGATATTCGATCAGACGTTCTGCATCCGCAGAGTCCTCGGACACGGACCTATACTGATGATCACATCATCACACCATCTCACCCGAGGCGGGAAAGCCTTTTTTGGATGGGACATGCTCCGAGGTGATCCGAGTCATCTGCTGTTCCCGTGGTGTGGAAGTATACCATTTGAGGGCAGTTTAGAGAGGAGAACAAGGATGTCTTCTGGTGATTGACTCGAGCACTTCATCGGAGGGAGTCGAGCCTTGGGTGAAGCTACAACTATTCCAAACAATAATAAATCAATGCTGGAATCATTGCGTGAAACAACTTTGAGAGATGGTCATCAATTGATCGTATACTCGTTGATCTGTCATAACTAACAAGTTATGATCGATCAGATTACAGCCTCCTGGACCGGTAGTGTTAAATTTACCGAGCCTCCAGCCCTCGTGGTCGAATCTGACCTCAAAACGAGCTTAAAACCTAGTGTCAGTGGTATGGCGCACGCGGTACTGCAGCTGCTGTGTCACCTGCTATGTTCGAGTTGGCATTCATGAAAGCCGCGGAGCAAAAGTGGTTCAAGGGTGTTTGCTTAGTCAGAAAAAGCTTGAAAGGACTCGGAAATTCGTGCTCTAACACAATGACTCCCTGCTGGTTCTATGGTCGGTGACCTTTTCGCCTCCTCTATACATCGCCAGAGTTCATCACTAACTTAAGGAACGCTGAACGAGCTGAATCTCCGCCCGGGCTATCGCTGTGAATGCGCTATCGTTTACTTTCCCAGCAACCAGAGAACTGCACTACATAACTTGTTTCTCGACTAAAGTTCCACGCTCTATCGCCCACACCATGTCTCTCGTGACTTACTCACACCCTCCGATCGACACCGACATCGTCTCAGTCTCTGCAATCCAGCTCGCCGTTGCTGTCGGACCCGACCATTGGCACCGCACCCGGCCACAACCCGTCTACCTCTCCCTCCAGCTACACCTCGCCCCATCTTATCTCAACACACCCGGTAAATCGGACGACGTCGTCGACTCGTTACACTACGGTCATCTCGCCAAAGCATTGCAGAAACGTGTGAGCGGGAAAGCGGGAGGTTATGCGACTGTGCGGGCGCTGATGGAGGACGCGACGGATGCGGCGTTTGGATTTGCGAGGGAAGCGGTGGGAACTCTGCCCCGGGATGGGGTAGTAGCCCAGGCGGAGGTGGTACGCGCTGTCCGTGTCGTCGTCCAGCTCCCAAAACAGATCCTGCTTGCGGGGTCGTTCGAAGTAGAGCTCGTCACGCCCGGGAACTTGGTTTCTGGAACGGTGGTGGCAGGTTCGGCGGGCACCGTCGCCGCGAAATCAAAGGCAGGCGCGATCATCCGCGTGACGGACCTGGTTTTGCCCGTCCTCATTGGTGTTAATCCCCCTGAACGCCTCGCCAAGCAGCGCGTTGTCACTCATCTCACGTTCTTCGAAGCCGGCCCCACCGAGGTGGAAAGAGCGGGGGAGCAGGAGTCCGAGATAAACTATCCGGCCATCATCCAGCAAATCGTCATGGCAAGTCTCGCGCACAAGTTTCGTACGAACCTCTACTGATGCCACATCTCACGCGATGCAGGATGTTGAAAGCTCGAGCTATCTCACGCTGGAAAAACTCGTGTATGGGATCATACGGACGGCGTATCACACATCCGAGGCCAACCAACCTGGCCGCGGATCTCGAATTCAAGCTATCACCGTCCGGTGTCAGAAGCCTAGCGCACTGTCGTTTGCAGACGCGTCCGAGGTCGAGATGACGCGTACACGGCAGACACTTTGAGTCAGGACTCAGGAAATGATGTTCGCTTGGAAATTGATGGCTTGGAATCAAAGAAACAATTTGTCTTAAGGTCACGTGTTTAGTTATCCGAATAAGTCAATTTATCCTGTCATCTTCATCTTCATCATCCCACACGACCTCCCCATTCTCGTCATCATCATCATCATCATCATCCCACAATTGCCTGATTAGTAGTTCTTTGCCCTAACATCTGTAGCAATACTTCAACCAAACATTTTGGTTCATGAGAAGTTTGAAACAACTCGGAATGGTCACATATAGTAGCCATCATTTTACTGTCGTCTTATCATCAATACCGATCTCATTCAATCCTGGCAGTACATCATTGTATCACCACCTTCGTGTTGGTCCATCATCTTATCATTCGATCGCGCGACGTCCGAGCCCAGTCGTACGCCCGGTCCGAACTACGCATCAAAACGACGACATCCCAACGATTTGAATTATAACTGACACTCGTTAGTTACCAAACAACACGAGACTTCTACTTGTGAGTGCACAGAACCACAAGAGGACCGTTCTACATAGCGACATGGGGAGACGTACACACAACAGCAATATCTATAGAGATAGAGATAGAGAAAACAATTAGAAAACAGAAAACGGAACAGCACGAACCGGCAGTTTCAAGGGCAACTTTCTAAACCCCATATATGCGGTCAACAAAGACCCAGCACCTCGCCTGCCCTACCTTATGTTCGCCCCCGCCCTCGCACCATTCACTACACTCCCGCCCACAGCAGCCAACCGACTCAACACCCCAACCACCTCCTTCGAGTCCAATTTCCACTTCGCATCCGTCCCCTTCCGACTCGTCGACACCGTCTCCGCGTCGTCCAGCTCATTCAGCCGTCTCAACAATTTCTCGTCCCCGCTCACCGCAAACACCCCACGCGTCTCGTCCCCGTTCGCCTCGACCCCCGCCCCATGGTGATGACGTTCGTTCATCCCTTCTTCCTCGTTCCACGCGCCGCCGCCACCGTTCACCATCCCAGACGAAGTCGACGCCAACCCACTCCTGGGCGACTGCAACGGTCCTCCAGGGTGCAAGATCGCACCCACAGCCGTCGACCGCGATATGTTGTTAGGAAGCACGAGGAACGAGTTGGCGCCGGGAATGATCCTCAGCCCGTACCGCTCCCCAATACTATCAAAGATATGGTTCTGCGCCTCTGCAGCCTGTCGACACGCCCACTGCCGATCTGGATCAGGACCGGAAGCTGCGTCCGCTGCTGAGGCGGTCCAGAATCGCCAAACGATTGAAGCTTCGCGTTCTTCGACGAACGCGCCTGGCGTGCGTTCCGAGAACTAGCGATGGAGATAAGAATTCAAAAAAGTCTCGAACTTGGCATGGACGCACGTAATTGAGAATCTCCACACATGGCCCCTTCCACGCAAAGTTCAAGTTCGCGACCATGTCAATCCACCTTGCCTGTACCCTCTTCGTCTCCCTCGTCTTGACGAAACACCCGTTCTCAGCGACGATGCCCACCGCAGGCACGGCGGCCGCGATCTTGTCGAGCACGCCCTTGACAGGCAGCCCGCTCAGCAGCCACACCTCGTTCCGCGGGTCGTCCGCGAACCGTTTGAGCAGTGTGAGCGCTTGCGGCTGCGGCTCGAACGGCGCCAATAGACCCGCGCGCGACATGTCCCGAATCCAGATCGAGCCTTCAAAGTCGAGCAACAAGAGCCGTTTGGACGAGTGTTTGTATCGCGGCAAAAGACGCCCCATATCAACGACAGGGACTAAAGACAAGTCCGTTTGGGCGGTGTGTTCCGTGTGGGCGCGCAGACAACGGGTGAGGAAGGACGTGACAAAGGCCTGTGCAGTCTGGGTGACGACGTGGTTGTGCAAATCTTCCCAACGTGACAAGGCCTCATCGTCACTCATCGTCAGTGCCTGAGTCAAGGCGTTTAGATCAATGTCGTTCCATCAAATAAGTATACTTGCCTGATAAATAGCCTTGGAAGTACCACGAGTGTCGTATGGGTTGATAGCGATACAAGAGCGGAATCCTGAATAACTATAAGATCCAGTGAACTACAGAGCGAATAGATCAGCATCGGTTCCCATCACATCTGTATGCACACACATACCTCGCTCAGGATGAGCGGCCTATGCCTCTCCTCTTGGCACTCGACAAACTCATGCGTCCGGAGCGCCATGCCCTCGCGCAAGCTCGTGACCAAAAATGTATCAGCTACGGTCAGCAGTGCGAGATACTGGCTGAACGTGACTTCTTGTGTGTGCAGGAAAACGACGGGCTGGTATGTCAGAGTCGAAAACGCCGCGTTGATGCGAGCGACTGCGTCCGAGACCCCGCCAGCAAGTTCGTTAGACTGGGTCGTCTGCAACGCGACTTGGAACAGGACGACCTATGAAGCACAAACAAATGAGAAATTTGGTCTCTGAAAAGGCGTTGGACGAGCTACCTTGCCCTGAAACTCGGGATGCTTCTTCAAGAACTGTTCAAAGGCCTCGACCTTGTGCTTGACACCCTACCAAGTCCGGTTGTGAGAACCCTGCAAGCAACGGTCGTGACTATATGCGCACCTGAACCTCGTCGAGCTTGTCGCGCCCGACGATCATCTTCATGCCAGCATAACGCTGCCTCAGAAGCTGAACCCAGTACTGAACGTCGGGTTCGCGTCTGTTTTATCGCATCAACAAAGGGATCTGGAGGAAGAAATCCAAACCTACTTCTTCTCCCGCAGCGCATTGACGTCGATTCCCATGGGAAAAACCCCGACGTCGACGAACCGGCCCTTGTGGGCGGAGGTTCCGCTCCCGAACGTACCGTCGACCTGGATGCCCTTGGGAAGTGCCTCCAGCGCTAGGATACGGCTGACGGTCTGTCTAAAGTGACGGGCATAGCTCGCAGTTTGGAAGCCGACTAGATCGGCTGCGAGAAGGCCACGTAACAGGGAGTCGCGTACAGACAGGCATCGGAAGATTTCGGAGGAGGGAAAGGCGACGTGGAGGAAGAAGCCGATGGGTGCGTTGGCTAGCTTTGGATGGGCACGGAGCAGTGCGGGGAGGAGCATGAGATGGTAGTCGTTTATCCAGACTGCAAGACAGGATGAGTAGGCACGAAAAAGGAAGATAAAGGATACCTACTGATGTCGCCTTCGCGATAATTTGCGATGATGACCTCTGCAAAGCGCTTGTTGACGGTCATATATTGCTTGAACGAGGCACTCTCGTAAAAAAGTTTGGTCTTGGGAGCATCCGGGATCGCATAGTGCAAGCAAGGCCAGAGGACCTGACAGAACCGAGGTATTGGGTATGTCAAGCAGAAAGATCATCAGGGGGACGCCGAACCTGATGACAAAACTCGTCATAGCAACTTTCGAACTCGGCATCGGGGATCCAGACAGGGACGCTCGCACAGGTCTCACGCATCGTAGTATCTATACTATGACGTAGATCCGGGCCGAAGGCATCCGTACTGTTCCCCAGGGTGCCGACCCAGAGTTTCTGAGTAACCCGTTCCCTGACGCTGTCGACGGCGTTCTTTAGACCGCCGTTGCAGTGGGTGTTAGGGGCGATGTGCCAAGCGTAGTTGCCTTCGGGGTAGCCGTCACCGGGACGTCGGGAAGAGGAGCGGGACTGCTTGCGCTGCAGACGGGGCGTGTGGTGCAGGTCGTTATGTGTCGTCTGGAACTTGCGTAAGCGGGAGGTGAGAGTGAAGGAGCGGTCGAGGCAGGGCGTGAGCGGCTCCGGCGACGGGGAAGCGTTTAGGTTGGGGGTGCCATTGAGCCTAGGGCTGGCGATACTGGCGAACTTGGCAAAGGGGTTGTTCGCACTCTCGTTAGGTGGTGATGCAAGGGGTGTTGTAGCGCGAGACTGGGAGGGGCAATGTGAGTCGGGAAGTCTGCGTTTGTTTTTAGGGTGCATACCTTGAGATCGTCGACGATGCTCTTCAACGGAGGGTTTCCACCGAGCGACTTGGACTGCCGGTGACGGAACGGCGTAGTGGAGGGATTGGTGAGCTTGGGCTGCGGAGAGGGCTGTGGCTGTGGGTCGCGAGCATGAATATCGGGTGTGGGTGGGTTTGACTCGCCGAGGACGGCAGTATTGGGGAGGAAGAGAGAAGCGATTATAGTGCGATGGTTGCGAAGAGAGGTCATGATGAGGAAATCAATTTAAATCTTGTCTTTTTATCGTCTCACGAAAAACAAGACGAGAATGCTCAAACTGGCAGATCGTCGATGATTCATAGCCCACCGGAATCAAGCGGAACGGATCCGTCCGACCCATGTTCGCGTATGACACTGCCAGGGCGCAGGAAGAGGAGGAAGTTCGTGAACCTTATTCCGGCGTACCTGACTCCAGTAGTGTCGACTGGCCCAGAGTTCATTAATGAACGTTTATTCCGCTCCATGAGGCCCTACTAGTACCGTCTGTGAACTTATGGAGCAATTTGTTCCTACCTCACTGAACCCATGAAACTTCGGTCGGGGATTACCGGTTTCAAACTTTGGTTCATCCCATTTCGGCCTTTTGCACTTTTGCACTCAAAGAGACCCAGGCAAGTTTTCTCTTTCCTACTAACTTCGCAGTCGATCCTCTGCAAGTCAGATGAAGACACGTGGCACGACCCAGGCCCAACATATTCCGTTTTATCCTCAGATATGCCCCAGGCTGTGTAAATCAGCAAAGCAGTGGTATTTTAAAATGCGAGATCCTGACGAGTACTCTAGATAGGATCCAAATCAGAAATATCAAGTCCCTACAGAGTTTACCGGTTGTCCTCTAACGCGCCGCATGCGATCAACTACTTGCTTGACTGGATGCTGGATACAGGGCTGTCGGATCGAACATCTGTTGCATCATTGGTCTGTCCATCTGTCTGAGGCGGATTTGCGCTATCTCGTTGACACCGGCTTCAACGCGTTGGGAGAGATCATGTTTCGACCGGGCGAGCCCGTAATAGCGGCAGGTGGTCATTTCTGGGGGTTCAACAGATTTGAATAGGAGCACAGCTTACGAAGAACGCTGCTACTAGGTGTAGATCGCAGTAAACATGGAATTCCGTATGTTTCCTTCGTCTTTGGCGACCAGGATGTTGCGATGGGCTACAAGGGATATGAGGCGTGAGGTGTTCTGATAACTACCCAGCCAAGACAATCATGATGCTATCCGTCAAAGGTTAATGTTTCATCAGACAAGATATATACCATGCTGGACAATCACTGAATGTTCACACATTCTTTTTCCTGCTCGTCCAGGTGCTGGTTGGTGAGTCGATTTCGATATGCTCTTGACATGATCAGTCCCTCATACGCACGACGATCAGCCTGCATAACTCTTCTCGTCAATCGTTTAAACCAGCTCTCTGCTTATTTCGCGGCACGACACCCATTATCAATCATTCATTATGAAATTGATTCCCTTTGCGTATCTTCTTCTCGTGGCAGCACCCGTCCTTTCTTTCCCTGCACCACCATCTGGCTACCGTGACCCACCCGCGCCACCAGCTGCCGCCGCCGCACCATATCCCGCCCCCCCGAATCAACGTCCATACTACGGCCCAAATGTGCCAGTGCCTTTGTCCACGCCTTCCTACTACTACGTGCAACCTGTGCAACCCATGCAACCCATGCAACCCATGCAACCTGTGCAACCCGTGCGACCCATGCAACCCGTGCAACCCGTGCAACCCGGGGCAGTCCCCGTCTACTAATTCTCGTCGTGCGTCCCCTTATTTCTATCGTCTGCACGTTGTTCATTTTCTCTCCTGTCTACAAAGAATGATGGTGATCAGGATGAACTGCCAGAGCGGCAGAGCCTCGTCGAGGTAGCCGGGAAAATCCTGTCATGGTTGGCATATAGATTCTGATAATTCTCAGTACATATCACCCGCTCGAAGTCTCTTTAAACACGAGCGTTGAATGATATACTTGACTTTTGCGAGAAGAAGGCTGTGTTTTCACTCTTTGTCTCGTGGATGTTCCGGTCAAAGTTGATCGTGAATTTGTCAAAAGCACTGTCAGGTTACGTTCGTTTGATTAGAGTGCACAGAATGTTGTCCGTGTGGAAGGATGTGTTTCCCATATCCTCTTCGGCCGGGATTGTCAAGTTAGAAGAACTGAAAAGATGGAAGATAAGAACATCACATAAGTAGCGCATGAACGCAGATAATCAATCAGACGCACGGAAATCATTTCAAGCACTCATACCGAACTAGTACTGTATTAGCGCTTTGCAAATACAAATTTCGAAAATCGCGCCTCGGAATCTGCCGGGCAAGGACCCTTTTCGTTCTCATTTCTTTTTCGTGTGTTTTTAGGCCGCGTTATACCCACGAGGAGAATCCTCGGACTCGCACCCCAGGCTGGTAAATCAGCAAACCAGTGGTATTATAAAATGTGAGACCCTGACGAGTACTCTAGATAGGATCCAAATCAGAAATATCAAGCCTGGACATCGTCGAACAACTCGTTTAAGAATAAAAGCCTATCGTTAAACGATCGTCACCGTCAGCAACGTTACGATACCGTCCTGAGATACGCCTCCGAGCGAGTGTCGAGCATCAGCCCAGCACGAAAAAAAGAAAAAAAAAAAGGACCTACCGTGATTGACCCCCGTCGACCCCGCCGTAAGCAAGCCAGTGATTTTCTGCGCTGTAGTAACGTAGTTGACACCGTCGTAACTTGTTTGGCCAGTCGCAGCCGCGACCAATTTATCTCTGGTGGCCGGGAGCATCACGCACATCAACACCAGCGAAACATTTGCTCACCTTCCGATATCGTATCCATCCGCTACGATATTGTGATGGTGAATGGCTGACTGATGAAGAAAACAAATTAGTAATCAAGTCATGTGCATAGTAACGACTCCAACTACCTTTTCCTTTGACACCCTAGTAATCAGCATAACCAGGTCATTCGGGAGAAACATGGGATGAGAACGGACAGGACGTACGCTAAGAACAACGCGCCACTATCCGCCAACGCGCCGTTTTGGCGAAACACCCTTTTGGTCGAGAATCATTAATCACGACCAACCCGTTTCGCAAAGTACACACCAACCTACCGGAAATGAGAACCACCTTTCAAGCTCTCGAGGCAGGTTCCAACGCTCACGATCCCGTAGTCTTGGCGAAGCTCTATCGTCTGGCTCACCCAGCCGTTTCCGTCGCCGAGGTTGGCGGACTGCGGGCTCCCGATATGTATACCTAAACACTCCGTTGAACTGTCGAGGCACGAGTGACGGAGACATTGTTGAGACAGCACCCTTCACGTTGGAGAAGACGACTTACAATCCGATCGCGCGCGCATATTTGACGATGCCGTCGTCTGTCAGGACGTCCGCAGAGCTAAGGCCAGAAACGATAACCTGTCGATCCGTAAGTAAAGGGGGCATAGCACGAAATATTTGACGCCCTACATTCAAAGGTTCACCCAACCCGTCGCCTGCATTGTTGAGCATAGAACCATTGTTCGCAGCAGGATCGTAGTATGCCACACTACGTCGCGACGGTGAAGCACAAGCAAGTCCCAACAAGGATGGGGCCAGCGCAGCTGCGAGAATCATCCTAACTGAGAACATGACTTCTGACGTGAGTTTCTGGGATGTATGGGCAAGTCGTGACCGAGGTTTACCATTTTATACGGCCGTCTGCCCATCTTGCACTGTGAAATACGAGCTTCTTCACGAACGTACTAGCATGCTACTCGTTGGCATGTTTCGTCGAAGTCTAACCACTAGCACACATACTGCGGACGACTCACGCTGCTAGGGAAAAGGTACCGGTGACAATATAGTCCTTGAACCATACGATGTTGCGTGCCTTCGGACAGACTGACAGTGAATTATCACTATCAGGTGACGCTCCTTCAGACTGTTTATAGATCATAACTAACAACCGTCCATCGACTCGTCTGAGGTGTTTCAACTGCGCAAGATATCTAGTCTCCCGTAGGCTGACCCTTGGGTAGGAAGACAATCGTTCTAAGTACAAGATCTCAGACGTGAAATCGACTCATCACTTATCGTATGAACGAACCGTCCTGCGCCTTCTCATCCCCCTTCTCATCCAATGCCGCCAAAACACATTGGATGAAGGCATGATGTCACATGGCATCCAGTCATCGCGTCACGAACTCCCGCAGGATGCCCTTGACGAGCCTCTATTCGGCTCCGAGGAGTGCCCGGCCATCTCCCTCACTACGTGGAAGTCGGTCAGGGTTCACTCGGCGAGATTCCGAGGAGATAAAAAAAAGGACGCACGCCAAAAGCTCTGTCTGCTCTTCGTCAGGTTGACTCGGATCCGGGGGAACGGTGCGCAAGTTTAACCCAAAAGGAGATCCACCCGAGCTCGTGCCTTCAGTCTGAGACCCAGACGGCAACAAATTTTGGAGAGCGTCTAGTAGATTTGGGCCCTCACTTTCCAACAGGGGCATAATTTCGGCCCCCGCCATTAGGCCCATTATTGCCCCTTGTTTAAAGTCCCTCTCGATCTCGGCGGGGTGGCTAGTCGAGTTAGCGAGTGGTTCTAGGTCGTTTTCTAGAGGCTCGCCTGCCGAGACCGCTGGATGAGATTCAATGTCGTCGCCGCCCCCGGACTATATTAAACAAGAGCTAGGGTATTGCCATTGCATCAACAACAAGACTAAAGCTCACCGGCAGCGGTCCACTCGGTGAAGGAAGAGCAAAGACAGGTACCACCGCGGCGAGCGTAAGATAAGCGATGGAAGCATACTTCATGATGAAAATGGAAGTCGCACGAGAACTGGTTGAATGATCGAAACGATAGGCTAAACATGTGTGTGAGGGACTGAGGGTCAACAAGCATGATGAACCGACTCACTGGCCAGCACCCCAGTTGAGGAAGAATGTGGGCGAAAAGCAAGGCGCGGTGTTTATATCAAGTTTCCGCCAAGTTATGTGTCTTCTGATAGCATCATGGGATCGTTTCAACTGCTAATAGTCGCGTCAGCACATCAAATCAAGGAAACAAAAGATGCTGATCAACTACATACTTGTCGATGATGTACCAGTGTTACTATGTCCTTTTGGCCTTACCGCGCACTGCATTCGGACAAGCGTCAAGCAAGATTTTTGCCGTATGCATCGGCATTTCCAAGTTCTCTCTTGTTTTCTATTTGTCCAGAGCCAGACGCGGCCCAGCTAGTACATATACGATCAGATGCTGACAGATCATCACTAGCACTGCTAGCCGTCTGATGCATTCACATCTGAGCATCAACCACCAAGATCACTGATGTAGTACTACGTAAGTTAAGGGATGTCTGTTTTACAAATATTGATCGGATCGACACATTCAAGTCAACCAAGAACGAACTATCTACAGAGTTTGTCCTCTAACTAATGCAACGCTGACTGGATTAAAAGATAGTAATCAACGTTTCATATCACATTCAATCGTCGCGTCGTGGACTCCCGCAATATGGACCGATCCATTTGCATCCCCTCGACGAGCTTCTAGTCGGTTTCAAGGAGTGCCAGACCTTTTCCCTCATTGACTCGGACTACGTGCAAGTCAGTCAGGATTCAATCGGCGAGATTCAGACGAGAAACAAGAAAAAAAAAAAAAAAGAGGACGTACGGCGCGGCGGCGTACTGCTGCTGTGGCTGAGCCAAAGGCGGACTCGCAGCCTGAGGCACACTTGCATTCTGAGGCGGACTCGCATTCTGAGGCACACTTGCATTCTGAGGCGGACTCGCATCCTGAGGCACACTTGTATCCTGAGGCGGACTCGCATCCTGAGGCACACTTGTATCCTGAGGCGGACTCGCATCCTGAGGCACACTTGTATCCTGAGGCGGACTCGCATCCTGAGGCACACTTGCAACCTGAGGCGGACTCGCAGCCTGAGGCGAACTTGCATACTGAGGCGAACTTCCTGCCACAGGCTGACTTCCGGCCACAGGCTGACTTCCGGCCACAGGCTGACTTCCAGGCACAGGCTGACCCGGAGGTGCTGCATATGGTGCTGGTGGATAACTTTGTGCCACAGGTTGTGGAGTCGGCTTTGGCATAAGCTCTTTCGCCAAGGGCAGAACTGCGGGAATAATCATCATGCCCATCATCCCCATTTCCATCATCTGTAGGTTCATAGGCTCGCGCGCCACGACCGCTGGATGAGATTCAACGTTGTCGCTATTCGGAGTCGTGGACTAGATTAAACGAGAGCTAGAGAACTCGCATTGCATCAACACAAGATGGAAGCTCACTGGTACAGTCGGTGTAGGAAGAGAGAAGACAGGTAGTACCACTGCGAGGACCAGACAGGAAGCAAACTTCATGATGAAAATGAATGGAGCACGAAGAACTGGTTGAATGATAGAAACGAAGGGCGGAATAGGCTAAGCGTGTGTGTGAGTGCTGACGACGAAGCGCACGAGCATGATGCCATGAATCGACTCACTGGCCAGCACCTGGTTGAGGCTAAACACCTGTGGGAAAAAAATACTCTGGCGTGGTATTTATCGCGCCAAGCCATGTGTCCTCTGATGCATCATGGGGTCGTTTCAACTGCTAATGGTCCCGGTCAGCACAAAGTTGGCACCAAAAGCATTATTGTTGTGATTATTCAAGAAACAAGAGATGCGTCAAGTCAACTAAGAACGAACTATCTACAGAATTTACCGGTTGTCCTCTAACGCGCCGCCAATTAATGCAACGCTGACTGGATTAAAAGATAGTAATCAACGTTTCATATCACATTCAGTCGTCGCGTTATGAACTCCCGCAATATGGACCGATCCATTTGCATCCCCTCGACGAGCCTCTAGTCGGTTTCAAGGAGTGCCAGACCTTTTCCCTCATTGACTCGGACTACGTGCAAGTTAGTCAGGATTCAATCGGCGAGATTCAGACGAGAAACGAGAAAAAAAAAGGACGTACGGCGCGGCGGCGTACTGCTGCTGCGGCTGAGCCAAAGGCGGACTCGCAGCCTGAGGTACACTTGCATACTGAGGCGGACTCGCAGCCTGAGGCACACTTGCATACTGAGGCGGACTCGCAGCCTGAGGCACACTTGCATACTGAGGCGGACTCGCAGCCTGAGGTACACTTGCAACCTGAGGCACACTTGCATACTGAGGCTGACTTCCAGGCACAGGCTGACCCGGAGGTGCTGCATATGATGCTGGTGGATAACTTTGTGCCACAGGTTGTGGAGCTGGCTTTGGAATAATCTCTTTCGCCAAGGGCAGAACTGCGGGAACAACCATCATGCCCATCATCCCCATTTCCATCATCTGTTGGCTGTTCATAGTAGGCTCGCGCGCCACGACCGCTGGATGAGATTCAACGTTGGCGCTGCTCTGAGTCGTGGACTAGATTAAACGAGAGCTAGAGAACTCGCATTGCATCAACACAAGATGGAAGCTCACTGGTACATTCGGTACAGGAAGAGAAAAGACAGGTACCACCGCGAGGACCAGACAGGCGATGGAAGCAAACTTCATGATGAAAATGAATGGAGCACTGGTTGAATGATAGAAACGAAGGGCGGAACAGGCTAACCGTGTGAGTGAGTGCTGACGACGAAGCGCGCGAGCATGATCATGGAATCGACTCACTGGCCAGCACCTGGTTGAGGCTAAACTGCTGTAAATATATATAAAACACTCTGGCGTGGTATTTATCTTGTCCTCGGCACGCCAAGCTATGTGTCCTCTGATACATGCATGGGTCGTTTCAACTGCTAATGGTCAGCACAAAGTTGGCCCCAAAAGCATTATTGTTGTGATTATTCAAGAAACAAGAGATGCGATCAACTACTTACTTGACTAGATGCTGGATACAGTCTAAGGGCTGTCGGATCGAACGTCTGTTTGCATCATTGATCTGTCCATCTGTCTGAGGCGGATTTGCGCTATCTCGTTGACACCGGCTTCAACGCGTTGCTACTTACTTGGAGAGATCATGTTTCGACCGGGTGAGCCCGTAAAAGCGGCAGGTGGTCATTTCTGGGGCACATGATCAGCCAATTCCGGGATCTTCCAGCAGGTGCCATGAGTGACGCAATTTGTGCTTCGGTCGTCCCATATAAACTGGGGAAGTGCCATGTACATTCATGTCCTCAAATACGTTCACAGTTGATGATATAAAGTATTGCCAACATCTGCATTACTAACTTTGGAAGGATATAGAATTCCCTCTGCCTCGACGAGGCTCTAGTCAACATCAGCGCGTACTGAATCGCCGATGCCATGCCTTACGTGGAAGAAAGAAGATTCAGCGATGTGCAGACGACAGAAAAGAAAGAAGTTGATACACATCGAAAACTAAGTGAACTCATCATGACGTCGAAGAATCGAAGTGGAGCTGCCGGTATCGGTGTCGACCACAGAGATCAAGGGCGCACCACCCGTAAGAAGGGGAAGTGCTATTGCACCCGCTGCCGCACCAAGCGCCATTTGTTTATAGTTCAGTCCTCCCCCTTGAGAGGAAGCAGGGGGAGGAGGGGGAGGAGGGGGGAGAGGAGGGGGAGGAG
>JBBPOJ010001005.1:0-17491 GCA_038091395.1 Leccinum rimulosum
CCGTGGGTATCACGCCTGTGAGTTTCCGTCCAATTCCATTTCGATGTTTGTTTCAATCGTACGTCCTACAGTCCGGGCCCGTGTAATAATTTCCCGATGATAAGCTTCTACTCTGGCGCCATAGGATATTACAGACGGCCATTTGCCTCCTCACAACGCAACCATGACATACGCCTACCCCCGTTTCACCCCCATTGTGCTGCGTGGCCTAAAAACGCGCCATCGAAGCGCCGACAACATGGCTCCATGACGACAAGGACGCGAAGACGACACAACGCATGCGGGACACGACGATGTGGCATAGACGACGACACGAGCTGTCCAGCGGCGACACGACCGCACAACGACGACGACAATGAGAGCCTCTGAGGGCGTTGTAGTATCGGATGGGAGCAGGCGGGCGGGCGGGCAGACACATTGTAACTAATAGCATACCCCTCTTTCTCACTGGGAGGAACATGTGACGAGGGCTCCGAGTCGGATGAAATACATTTGAAAAAGATCGGGTCGAGGCTATAGTACAGTGCAGCGATAATTCCATATGTAACATTGGTACGGTAGAAGTGACGTTGTTCAAAAGGCCTGGAGGGGACTCAAACCATAGCGAAGCATGAACGCGATGCCTTCAGTGCGTTCTGCCTGGGTCGGGACCCCACTTCGCATCCAGAAAGCCAGCAACCAAGATTCTAAGAATTTCGTGAGTTCCTTGATTGCCTCGACACGAGTGTTTGAAACCCAATTCGTGGTGACCGCACGCAGGCTTAAAAAGTCGAAGCGTGCAGTCACAACGAGCTGAAGGATGATTAGTATGGTCGACAACATGAAAATAGTACTTACCCAGCTGATTCCCACGGCAAAAAGGTGAGCCGTGGGACATTCCATTGTTTGCCACGATGAGTCGTGATCAGCGATCGCCTCGATGAAGCCGAACCAGTTGGGAGAGCGGACACCAAACATAGCTTCCTGTAGCATATCGGTGAAGTCAGTGTTATGAAACCACCGGCCCTGTATAGTATAGTATTCAGCACATATGTATATGGCCAAGGAACCACTCACGAGACGATATCCGTGTTCGTCTTCAACGATCTCATGGAGAATGCCAAATCCCCACTCGTCATTCTGCTCGAAAGCCCATTCAAGTTTGGCTTTCGTTTCGGGATCGACAGACGACCCGGGCTCACTCGTGAAAATGCCCCCGCGCCGAGTAGCGGATTGTACTAGGAGGCGACGGGAACATTTCCACAGATGTTCGTGTACCCGATCTGGAATGGATTTTAACTATAATGATAGTCGCATCAAGACAGCGACTGTAAAAATATGAATGGTTTAAGACGTACCTCGTTGCGGAAGGCGCGCATGAATTCTTTGTCGTTGGGATCAGCGAGTACCTCTTTCTCGACAACGTAGCGCCCGCCTGGGCGGTCAGGGATTTGCACCGTGACGGTGCCTCGTAAAATGTTAGAATTGAACAGCATATAATAATAATTGCACGGAACTTACAATTACCTGCCTGCAGATGTGGCGATTTTAACATTTGACGGAAGCCGGCGTATGAAACGATCTCATCTAAGAGTAATTCGCTCGGACCGTCTTTCCCGATCACGTTGCTACACGCGTAAATCCACAAGTCGCTGGATGCGTCCATGAAGATGTACGCGAGACGATACGCTCCCTTCTGTAGAAGGGAATCAAGTAATTTATCTATGGTACAGTCAGTGAATTCCGAGTCAGAGGACGGAAAAGGCTCTCGACTTACTGTCGGCACTGCTTGGGTGGTTGGCCGCATAGTTGTAGCCGGGCGGAACAAGGAGAAGGCCGCCCGTTGGCACCTGCGTCGCTGGGACATTGTTCGCGGTAAGATAGACTGGGGGGTATTCTGAACCGTCCTGCTGTTCCTGTTGTGGCCATTGTGGGGGTAGAGACGAGGAGTGCGAACCGGGTTGAAAAAGAGGTAGTAGCGGCTGATGAGTAGGTCCGGCATAGAAGGGGTATTGCCCGTTTGGATTCACCGGCAGGCCCGAGTTGGGGGACGGAGAATACATCACACTCTGGCTCGGATTGATGCCAGTGGCGGGCTCGGGCCGGTTAGAGTCCCCCACTGGCTGACTGCCAGTGGCATACCAGCCGGGGCGTTGGAAGTAGTGCTGGGACTGGCTCGGGTGGAACTGGGTCACTTCATTTTGAAACGAGTTGTATATGGCCACCCGAAAGTGGTCTCCGTCTTCCTGCCCCGAGTTCGGGGGGGCTGAAGGCTGGTGGCGACGATCGGGGCCATTGATAGTTGGCACGTCGTCGCCCGATAGAGAAAGCTGAAGAGAACGCCAGTGGGCCATGATGCGGGAAAGTCTCAGTATGAATTACCGACTCGGATCTAGTTGATATCAGACAGATATTGGATTGCGAGGCTTCCAGTTCAAGGACAAAGCCGATCGAGGTCCCACTGATCATCATCCGGGTAGTACTAAGGTTTAGTTTAATAAATGACATGCGAAGTTTCAGTTACTTGAACTTACTTCGCATTCGAGAATGTGCGCAGAGAGTCAGAGACTCGGAGTCAATTCCGATCAGGTTGAATAGAATTCTTGGTCTTCTGCACCGCGAGCACTTCGGAGTCCCTGAGCCGGGAGTGCCCGCGATCCCCAGACAGATATTGAATTGTGGGGCTTCAATTTCAAGGACAAATCCGAGTCGGTCCCACTGACTCGGACTCGATAAGGTTTACTTTACTCAATAACCGTAGCATTGCTGGTTCAAGTTTATTATTGGTCTCCTGCACCGCGACCACTTCCCTGAACTGCGCGTGCCCGCGACCACTTCCCTGAACTGCACGTGCCCGCGACCACTCCCCTGAACTGCGCAAGCCCGCGACCACTTCCCTGCGCCGCGAGTGCTCGCGACCACTTGACCACTTAGAACGTCATGAGTTGCGTAAGGTCCGCACGAATCGAAAAATAAGTACGTATCCTGTATCGTTATCATGATCGTGATCACCCTAATTTGAAATTCGATTCGCCCGATTCAAGCCCGTCGGTGTCACGGTGGGACACATCGATACCAGGTTCCCGCCCGCGTATGATATCAAAAGGCACAGTTCAAAACGGTCTCGATACAGCATGAGAGTAGAAAGTGGGGACAAGGAAGTTCTACCTGTGTTCAACGACTAGCTGACTCAACTCGTCATAGCACAAGGGAATGAAGAGTTAAGATTCGGCGACCAATGTCCACAATGCCACCGTCCTGCTAATATTACATACCTATTCACGACTATTACTACTTACCACGCGTTGTTGCTGCGGCTTGCAAGGTGATTGGCAACCGTTTCGGTTGTCCACGGTGCCACTGTCCCGCTAACACCCATTCGAGACTACTTACTTGCAACGTAGTTTGCAGCCGTTTCGGCAGGTGAGTCGAAAGTGAGGAAAGGGCGACAACGACGTCGATCGTGCACGCATTTCGGTCCGATACTGGTGCGCTGGGTGAGCGAGAAGGCTCGCGGTTTGTGTTTCAACGCCTGGGACCATAACGAGTCGCGCCGATTCGATGCACGAGCACGCACAGGTTGTGAAGGTGCGCAGCAACCATTACGGAGCGCGCGCTTGTATACAGGGAGACGGGGGAAGACAGCGGCGCGTCAAACCCATCGAAGTTGTCGGCGATAGTGAAGTTGGGGGTGGGCGCAACTTAGCGCTTGGCTGTGCGGGTGGGCGCGAGTCCGAATGGTGAGCCGAGGTTGTTGGAAAAAGTACGGTGCAATTGGGGAATAGAACAGCGACGTGGAGGCGTTTGCGTATACGATATTAGAATCCCTCAAAGTCCACCTGACGCTTAGCACTGGCAAGCCTGTCGGTGACCGCGTGATTGATCTGACTTGACAGCAAGTATGATCCGGCGGTTGCACCGTTTTTTTTTCGGTATACATACATAGTACCACTAACGAACTCCAGGGTGCCAGGTGTTGAGGAGATACAAGTTGACCGAACTGAGTCGCATAATTGCCAGTGGATGCGAATGGTGGGTCGGCTACTCCGTACGAGTGGCAAACAACACACCAAAATCAAATAGCCGAGAATAGTACAAAGTTCCCTCGGTCCCGCATGCAGAGATCTGACGTTCTCTGCAGACAAAACCAAACCATCCCCAACTATCGTGGGATCGTGGGAGTCGGGGAGCGGCACTATCTCGCGACTCACTTTGTTTAAAGTCTTTTGACGAACGCTCTTTTTAAAAGATAGTCTGCACACAAGTCATTGGCCACTAGTACTCATCTATATAATATAGGTTCAATCCTGCCCTCATTCATGTTGTACCTGCGCACAATAACTACCATTTTAAATTTTGACATCCTTCATCATTTCAACACATGACTGACTTAACACCCTCGTCTGGTCGTCGTACTCAGTTCTACTGGAGAACTCGAATTTAATTCCGTCGGACATGATCAGATCGACAGCCAAGTGAATGTGATTGCTTGTTGCGAACGGTCCGTGAACAAACAAAGTAAATATTGTTGAAATGCTCATAATAGAGTCGGGACCCGCCAAATCCAGATGCATTGCCACGGATATGCAAGACGACGAGCTAGTAGCGCCGTGCTCAAGCTGGTGAACTCCTGCCTCCGTAAGTGTGCACGAAAGCCACTGGCATGAATCCTTATCGACAACACCAAACCCTCAACCTCCCCAACTCTAACACGGCCTTCTGAAGTTGTTCGAAACTTCGAATAAGTACATTGTCTGAACCCACCAAGTGCCCATCATTATCCGATTCAATCTAACCCGAAACTGGCTCGCGTGTCTGCATCTTACTCAAAGCACAAGTGCGCGATCAACGTCTGGCCTGGCCACACAACCAGAGGCCTCTTGGATAATAAGGTTGCGAGATTCATCTTGGAACATTCTCGTGGCTTACAAGATAAGGTCGATCGATCGAAGAATAAGGGCCACCTTCTCGACATGCTCCGCGACGTCGGTCTGAGACAATTGGTTCAACTTCAAGGGAGAGTTCAAAAATCGAAAGTCACATGTTTCACTCGGTCCTATCATGATGCATATTGTCGAGACCTTATACATTACAGATCATGCAGAATATCCCATATTTTGGTTGCGCCTGACTCGGGACTAACCAAAATCCAATGCAATAGGACGGTTATGCATTACTAGGATATGCGAACATTGCAACTGAATCCATTCATATACATTGACTTATCTTTATCAACATCCGATGATAAGAACATCCTCTACACATCTGAGTTTCCACAAACTACCACCACCACTAAGGTTGTGCTTTACAAAGGTAAGAGGTTCATCCTCTCCTATTGCTATTCCTATTTGACACACCTGAGACACCTCTAGGCTCTAGGTAACAGTCGCAGGAGCCTCTGGATCATAGTATGCACTGCCTGTATATTGCTGAGTCACAACTTGTTCACAGCGTACGGAAGATGAGATAGGTGAAGTAGATTGTGGCAATTTCCTTGTCCCTCGCTTGGTATTCTCGAACCTCTGTACTTACTGTATCAACGACCTTTTTGGATTGCGCCTGTCGGATCGACCGGGAGGTGTCCAGTGTCCCACACGACGTTGTCAGATTAGGTTTCCCGTTGCCACGAATCGTAACAGTCAGCCCCTCTGAGTCAAGCCAAAAGGGTGGGAAGCTTTGAGCCTGGGCACGAACTCACTTGCGAACTCAGATGAGTCAGATCCGGCTTTCAATCATATATCCTTTCCAGAGAATTTGATATTGCTTTCTGCACCCCGCGCTGTCGCGACTACATACCTTTTGTAGAATCGAAGAATCCCCACACTGAACAGCTGTTTCATTCTTGTTACAGTACATGTGCTGCTCTCGAGAAGCGCAGCCACAGTCTGATGCTGGAAGCTGTTATTGTCATTTTCCATGTCGGAGTCTGACGTTTGCGCCCCTTCAAGTTGTAGATTTACCAGACGCATTTAAGCTTGAAGTTGAGTGGTGAACGTTTGAACATTCATCGATCTTTAAACTTGAACGTGATTCGAATCGCTTCTCCACGTTTCTCCATCCAAGCCAGTGATTATGCCAAATAATCTTCCATCCCCGTTGTCATCCCCTGCATCTACGGCTCTCTGTGGATCGAGATGCTCCAATGACGCTGCTTCGACGACTCCTCCAAAAGCCAGTCACTCTCCACTACCAAAGGCAGTTTCCATGGAGCAGGAGGATTCGTTGTCATCCGAGGACAAACCCCTAGAAGCGATCGGCGTATACGCCACGAGGCTTCAGCAGTTTTACAAGAGAATGGTATTCTATGTCAGGCTCCTGCATTGACATATAATTAATCTGCTTCATAGATATCACCAAATATTGGCTTTTTCGCCTCCCACTCCAACGAGCAGTCCAGACGATGGTCTTCTGCAATCTTGAGGAAGAAGTATGCCATGCAAATGATGCTCGAAGCACAGACGATCATTGAGGAGGTTGAAACAAATGTATCATTTTTTTTGAATCGAGAGACCATCGAGCGCATGCGATCAACATTCTTCGACGACATTTCGGACTCTTCTCCTGGTGGAGAATATCTCATGCAGCTTGAGAGAGCAACCATCCAATGCTCAGAGAACAGTGAGTTGCCTTCACCCCTTTAAACGCCCGTTTGTTACTCATAATCATAGCGTAAATATAGACATATTTGTGTAGCTTGACTGTATCGCTGAAGACATCAGAAACTTTATGTTTACGGTGTTCCCATTTTGCATTTTGAACCTTGTTTTGTCATTGTCCCTTGTATGTATTTTTCTTGTCGCACAAACTGAATGTGCAATAGAGCTTGCAGGCAAGGTGACAAGGCTATCAGACACAGGGTTTCTATCTATCCTGCCAGTGCTCCCAAGGCCGAGGAACTTGATATTATTCCTGTGATAGAGTGCCGCTTTGGTCCCTCACCTGGACCTGCGAGGTGCTGGCAACATGCCCTGCACATGCCCTGCATCCAGAAGACCCTACGCTGCCACGGCGTCGAAGTACTTGCAGTTGTTCTGTTGTATCGGCGGAAAATCCTATGAGGTGGGCTTTGACGCCGTACAGTTCTTGGACAAATGTAGACATTATTTGCACCTGGTCGCCAGCGACATTCGAGTCCGTTCCGCCGCCGAGTTCCGTCCCTACACGGTCAGGCGGGGCCTCACTCGAAGCTCCCTTGCCACGGTCATCGCCAGCTACCCCAGATGCAAGCCGAGCGCGCTTTCGATCACGAGAATAAGATTGTCCTGCAATATTTCAGTTCTCCTGCAAATTCGGTCTACAAGATTGCCACTGTACTCACTGGAGTCGTCTCTTTCATCTAAGGTCCGTCCAACGTTGACATCATGTTCTCGTATAACTGGAAATTGATCATAGTATATCGAATTTCAGCAGTGTCAACTATAGCGACGCACATTTGCATGCGCTGGCAGAATGTCTGAGGGTTTGCATGTTTCTGCCTTGATCGGTGCAAGCAATTTTCTGGAAAGTCATTACTTATGGGTACTGTTTACCAGGTGTTATCGCCACGGCACCTGAAGCCTGAAGAGAGTTAACGTCATGGTGATGTTGCCTGATGCGTCTTGCGAATCTAGGGGCGTGGTAGCGCAGAGCTCCACCCGGTCCTTAGATACACTGGGATGGCGTATAATCAAGTTGGAATCGCACGTGGGCTCTCCCTTAGGTTTTAGAACCTCACACAGTTCCAAGTCCTCGGACGCCGTCTGAGCTGAGTTACATTTCAACGTTACATGATCATCGGCTTGGCGTGGAAACATAGAGCTGCGTCGTCGCGTAGGGGTGCGTCGTCGCGTAGGGGGTGCGTCGTCGCGTGGAGGTGCGTGGTCACTTAGAGGTTATGATCATATTTGCTTGACGTGGTCACGTAGGGGTGCGTCGTCGCGTGAGGGGCGTCGCCACTTAGAGGTGCCCAAACAATTCAGGGCCTATGATATCCCATTATAATACTACTCCGTGTTATGACAGTGGTCCCAGTGGAGGTGCAGGACTGGGAGACTGTGACCCGGGTGTGTGGTCGTGGGCCAGTGGAGCTTCCGAGGGGCGTGGCCACTTAGAGGTGCGCAAACAAATATCTGACTCTGGACCGCATCGTATCTGCTTCGAATCTGCAAAACTACCGCAGGGAGGGGGGGCAGCCTCCCTATGGGCAACTAATCCTGTTTTGGATTCATGATTAACCGATAGTATATTCGTTTGTGGCTTCCGCCAGCCAATCGAAAAAGAGCGTGTTAGCAGCCGGTTGGCGGTGCAGATTAGCAGTTCAGATCGTTACTCCACGTCACGCCAGTGGTCTTGGAGTTGCCCACCCAGGCCTGCCAGTGGGGTCTAAGCCGAGCGTGCGAACCCTCGTCCCTGAAGTTCATCTGCAGTATTAAAGGTGGTGATCTCGACGAAGTTAAGTACCAGACTCGCAATCCTCCCCAGAACGTACTGAAACTTACGCCCCTCTGATGCCGACCAATGATGACCATGATGAACGCCTTCATGAACGCCTTCCACCCGGCGCAGCCCCGACCGCACGGAAGCGGACATCTTCATCCGCCTTGCAGCTCGGACCCAGGAAGAAGCCGTGCGTTAATCCTTGATGATGGCGATAGTGATACTGATTTTTCACCAGGACAACCCAAGATCCGCTCGTTCACCATGGGCGACACTTCGGCAGGGCCGTACATGCATTTTGTAACATTCAGACCCTCATTAACAACGGCCTTGTGATAATGGCTAATGATGAGGACGAAGAAACACTCACAGCTGCGTATGTCCTTCTACCCCGCGTTTGCAACAAATGTACACTGATCAACTTCTGAGATACAGGGAGCGGAGAGAATACACGGTATTTCGAGAGTTGTTTCGAACGGTTCCTGGGATCGAGCGTCAGCTCATGGACTCGTCAGAGCAAGAGGTAATGGCAATCGCTGATCTGGTACGCTAACTCTCTGGTGATTCCCTGGCTCACTAATAACTGCGGATATCCTCGACAGGTTCAGAAGGGCGCTAACGGTGCTAGGGCAGATGATACCAAGGGGATGAAGAGCGCCATTATCGACTGGATCACTCCCAAGGGTCAGTCACTCAATCCACACATTCCTCGTAACGCGAAGGCTGGTCGCGGCTTCAACCATGATCGTACCGGAGCATTGCTTTGTCCTGCTGGTCTCGATTGGGCTAACACCGAGTAACAGTTTTATTGCGGTTTCTCAATTATTTCGCTAAGGCAGACGTATTTGCAGGACTCGTACAAAGCTTGTAAACGGACAAATTCAAGTGGCTGGAGATCAGTGGCCAATTATGCTATTCGCAAACTATAGCTATGATCCTGAGGATCCTTGGAATGGCCTACTTCGTAGTGGCCTACTTGTTTCTGTACGTTCTCATTATTCGCAGCCATTCATTTTTATGCTGAGGTCACTCATTCTGGTAGGCATTCAAGCATATCTTTACATCACCTAGCTCTGTCGACCAAGAACCAAAAGCTACCCGATCTGGGAATGCTCGTATTCATGGTATGTGTTGTGTCACGAAAGCATCGATTGCATACGCTGCCACCCAGGTTAGTTGTCGCTTCCGAAATTTCACTTTAGTTTCTTCACATTCCATCCGCAGGCTCGTTTTGCCTTAACTTCAGCCCAGGTTTTCTCGCGCACAGATCTCATAACAGATTCAGAACGTTTCTATAATAGTATTCTCGAGTTGCTTGACGACCCTAACGAGAAAGAAGAGGTGGATCACCTCATGACATGGTGGAATCGGTAAGAATTCATTTGAGGTCGTATGTTTCGGCACTAAAATGTGTCAGCAGTCAAGTATTTCCACTTTATACTGAAGTCGAGCGTCTGCCGTCGAAGAACAGCGCACTCGCAAGAATTCGCGAGAAACGCAGACAAGTTAACGAGCGGTGTACAACTGGTGCTGGCGATTCTTAGTGAGGCTACATGACATCTTGTCTTCGTATATATGTACTGTTCTCCGAGTCAATCTAAGTCATGGCACCGATTATCATCATCCTATTGAGAAGCTATCTCTCTTTCGACGTAGTACATAAGTAGTTGTGAACCGGAGTCCGATATCAATGGTCGTGCATGACAAGGAGCGATTGGTTGACGTCTCTTTTGATCAGGAAAACTACTAAAGATAGATGATAAATGTAACACATACCATTCTGACTGGGATGACCTCATCTGGTACTACGGCGCCTCTGGTATATACCAGGAGAAATGTTGTGAATTACAGTTTGCGGCTCCTCGATGCCGTTGATCACATGCTCCTGGAAGTCAGCACCCACCATATTGTACAAACCTGGCACGCTTGTTACAGAAGGAAAGGTGTGACCCCTCGGCCTTGTTGGTCGCGTGTGACAAGTAGCGAGTTGGTTCGCTTTGCTGGCATCGTGACGTTGGTCAGGAAAATCACCAAATATAGATGATGAATGTCAATACGTACCATCCTGACTGGGTTGACTGCTCGTGTCGCGCGTGAACGTCTTGTCGTCCGGTGGTACTACGGCGCCTCGAGGTTGTCGATTATATGTTTAACCTGAAAGTCAGTACCTACCATATCATACAATCCCGACAGAAAGGAAAAAGTGTGACCCCCCTGACTTTGTTGGTCACATGTGACAAGTAGCGATTTGTTAGCATCTGATGGCATCTTGGTGACAATTAGGAAAACAGATTGATAAATGCAACACACACCATCCTGACTGGGTTGACTGCTCATATCACACATAAATATCTTATAATCCAGTGGAACTAAGGTGCATCCAGTATGATATGTTGGGAAGAATGTTGTGGGTTATAATACTATGTGGCTCCTCCACAATGCTGTTCACATGTATCATATAGCTATTGATGGTCTCTTTGGGCAGTGTGGGAGTATTGTCAATATTTGTCATGCCTTTATCATATTGCTACATGTAACATAGAGATTATAAATTTTAATTGCTGCCCACCCTCCCAGGGATTAACTGAACTGATCAACTGTGGTATCAGGATGGTGGAGGAGGATGTACATGGTATGTATTATAATATTAGCTAAGGTTATCTCAGACACTCATCAATTTCCTGATGTGATAGGTGACGTGGCCCTTTCGGCAAATCCCGGTTCAGCTGATACGCTCCCCCTCAAAAAAGAACATAAATATTACTTTTATATTATTGTGAACGTTGGTAAACGTATATATAAGGTATTATTAGTCGGGAAAACAAAAAACCCGAACGAAATCCGTGGGGAAATGAGCTAGATAGCGTGCTCGCTGTGGGGGGCAGCGGGCGCGCCCTTCGGGAGCAATTGGGCGGCGTGGGAGGCGGCGGACAAGGTCGTTCGGCAGCGGTCCGGTGCCGTGGGAGTCTTGATCTTATCAACAAGATCACACGTGACCGTTCCCTCCTCTTTATATCTAATCGATTAAGCGGTCCACGAAACGCTACAAAGGGACCGCCGAGTGCTGCGTGAAGTGCTGCAGCACCGAAAAATACGCCTACGCCCTCTAATTAGAGGTAAGTAATTACGCAACCTTATTACTAATTAGCGACGTCAATGGTGACAGCCAGGTGAAATATGACGCATGCACACTATGCCGACAACTCGCCTCAAAGCGGCGTCTTGCACGTCCCCTCGCCAGTTCAGTCAGAGCCTGTCGTATCGTCCTTGACTACATTGAAAAGAACCGCCCGAACTTTGCGAAAACGTATTTCAGAGCGATGACACGCACGCGCAACATTCGCAAACTCCAGTTTGTCCAAACTAGAGTGGATGTGGAGTTCCAGTGGAACGTGGCCGCGGCGCTCCCGTTTCTCGAGGATCTATCATTTGAATGTTGTACATTTGAACACCATCCCGAGACGCCAGAGGAGAATGTCAAGGCGAAGGTAAAGGTAAAGATAAAGGTGGCCCGACTGTCTGTGCACCTATGCCACGAGTACGATCAAGCCAAGATGTCCGCGGAAGTGACACACGTACGCACGCTCGGATGGGACCTGTCCAGCTTGAAGCACGTGGATTGGCTCCTGCCCCAGGGCAGTCCGAGTCCACCATCACGGAGCTGCGTCTCTGTACCCTGTATCATTGTGTGAATTACACGCAGAAGCTGGACGCGCTCCCCGTGTATGCCCCGCGCTCTCTCGAGGTGTTGTTTTTCGCGATCGCAAACTCATCCTCGCGCAAGATAGCTCGAGCTGTCTTGAAATGCATGGTGGATGATCCGGCGTGGAGGGAAAACCTCGGTCTGCTTCGCTCGCTGACGCTGCAGACTGTTACACCGAAGTGGGGTCAAAGAGACGTAAGTCGGACTTGTGTCCCCTGGTTCGCTGTCGATAACATCAGGGTTTTGATGAGGGTCTGATAATCAATTACCTAATATTATCTGTTGCAAAATGTCTACTTTAGCTGCAATTATGATGTACTGGTAGATAATACTATCTAATGGTAGGCAGGGTTTATGTGTAAGAGCAAGTCAAGATTGATGCTGTTGAAGTTAATCTTGTTTCTGCCTGTGTCTATTGATCATTCATGTCAACTATTTATCCTTGGTCATCTTTGCAAGGTGTATGAAGAGGGATCAAATCAAACTGTATGCTGTTGAAGTTAATCTTGTTTCTGACTGTGTCTATTGATCATTCATGTCAACCATTTATCCTTGGTCATCTATGCAAGGTGTAAGAACAGGGATCAAATCAAACTGTAAGCTGTTGAAGTTAATCTAGTTTCTGACTGTATTGATTGATCATTTATGTCAAATGTTTAGCCTTGGTCATTTAGGCAAGGTGTATGAATACAGAGCAAGTCAAGCTACATGCAATTAAAGATAATGGTGCATCTTCCTTTGTTACATTTCCCACTGGAGGCAGCCCTTCAGCTTTGGCAACTTGTCAAAAGTTGGCACTGATGCTCATTGTGTGCCCCCCTTGGTTATATTCCCCACTTGTTGGCAACCCTTCAGTTCTGTTAACTTGCCAAATGTTGGCACTATGGGTCATTGTTAGACCTATTTGAGGTTATATCAGAAGTAAATATTTGATTTTCCTGATCTTAAGTACCAGTTGGTCATTCATCTACAATAGGTTGGAACAATGTTGATGGCAGAACATCACTTCTCCTTGTTTGAATTCATGCTACCCTTGGTCACTTCTAGCTCAGCATTGTATTCATTGATTGATTGTGGCCATGGAGCAGCACATGGCCACATGTTCAAATGTTGGTGTTCATGCAACAGTTCTAAAGGTATTGCAATCATTATTGTAAGTGGCTTCATGATTCATTTGATTGTTTACATCTCTTATCTATTTCTGTCCTGTTTATTATGACTGATGTACCTTGTCACCACTGGAGTTATACTGTACTTGATCACCACCTGGAGCTTCATGCACCAGTGGATCGTCTACATGATCAATGTTAATAATGGCAATGCTTTGGCATGGTGTGCTTTGTATGCCATTTGTATGCTTGTATCTGTGTCATGTCACTTTATGCTCCATGTCATAAATGATGACTCTTGTCACTATGTCTTTGTTGTCTGTCTGTTTCCTTGCAGGTACTTATGTTCATAACCAGATTAGGGCGTAGATTGACCAGTTGATTCTATCTGCCCATACGCATCATTGATATCAGGTAGTTATAAATTATCATTACATATTATTTGTTCCTCCTGAGCACGCACGAAAAATGTCACGTTGAGATGATAATACAGTGAAAACTGAGACTGCAGAGACGATGTGCCAAAAATATCACATTCGATGAATCTATAGAACGTGTATCGAACGCGGGAGCATCTAACCGTATGTGGCTTCATGCAGCCTCAATTTCCTCTCTATCCCTACTAATCTCCGCACGCCTTTGACGAATCCTGGACAAGGCACTGTTCTTCGAGGGTAGGCGCTCAACATCAGCGTACAACGGGAACACCTGGCTATTAAATTATCAGTGCCCGTTTGCATAAAAAAGGAGGGAATGCACACCGATTCCACCAAACCATGAGCTGGTCCACCTCATCTTTCTCTTCCGGATCATCAAGTAGTTCTAGAATAGTATTGTAAAACCGCTCAGAGTCGGTTGTCAGGTCCGTTCGGGAAAAGACCTGAGTAGAACTCAGTGCAAACCGAACCTGGGAGCAACATTGTGTACTGCTTAGTAGACACTTATTAATTCATGAGCGTAGCAAACCTGGGTCGCAATATATGCGATCGATGCCTTCGTGACAGATCGCATGCCATGGATGCGAGCGTTGCCGGATCGCGTAGCCTTAGGCTGCTGCTCGACCGAACTCGGCGAGGTAAATATATGCTTGAATGCCTGTTGAACGATTAGCTCGTTTGCGCCATTTGAACGAAGATTACTGGACTCACCGACACAAGCAACCCACTTCGCAGCAAGCCATTCCACGGGTCTTCGGGATTGTATGCGTAGTTCGCATACAATAGCACAGGCCACTGGTCGCCTGAAACCTGTATCTGACCGTTCAGAAGTTTTATCCTCGTCCTGCATGATACTGTGTTAGTTGAATTACCGTACGGGGCCACTCGAACACGTACTCGGAGTTTGCCCAGTCGAGGCCAGCTGGGCACAAAAGTGCACCAGTGCGTTCGTGATTGAAGCCACGACCGCATTTGACATTCCGAGGAATGTGAGGGTTCAGAGATTGCCCTTTTGGAGTGATCCAATCGATCACTGCGCTCTTCATGCCCTTGGTGTCGTCTGCCCTTGCACCATTTACACCTTTTTGAACCTGCTCAAAGATACTGGTAAGTAAACGCAGACGAGATGTATGGGGACCTCAGTTACCAAATCTGCAATAGTTACCACGTCCTCCTCGCATGCCTCCATAAGTCGAGCCTCTAACCCGGGGACCATCCGCAGTAGCTCACGGAATACCGAGTACTCCTTGCGCTCTCTGTTGGCGGGATGAGGTGCAAAAATCATGTCCACTGAGCGAGAGTACCCACATTGCAGTTGACGACTCGAAGTCAGTATCATCACTACCCATGGTTATGAGTCCATTCATAAGAAGACTTTGTAAATTGCAGAAGGCATGGACGGCGCGACCGAAGTGTCGACCGTGATGGACCAAGGGGTCTTGAGTAGTTCTGACATAAAGAATAAGTCTGCTTCGATCCAACACAGGCGCAACTACGTACGGCTTTTTTCTTGGTCCCAGCTGCAACGCGCTGGAGGCCGCACGCTTCTGGCGTGTGGAAGTATCTGAAATGGAAGTATTGTCACTGGCACTCGCCATTCGATGAAAGACGTAATGAGGACTTGAGAAGGGCCCGGGGTAAACCAAGAAACACCTGGGATTCAGTCGACAGATTCGGATGCCTTTTTATACAAAACAGGGGTCGGCGGCCAAGAGCTAAACGCAAGGAAATCTATCGGATATTCAAAAGTCGCTCCAGCCGATCGGATGTGGAATGAATGACTACAAGTAATATTATCGGAGATTCAAGAAAAGGTGTAACCGATCGGATGTGTGACTTACTATCAGCTTCTAGGAGGTGCGCTGGGGAAACAAGTTCAAACAACGCGTTAATATGACAGCAGCAGGGGTCCACAGCCGGCCGGCTAACGAGAGAACTTGCTGTTCATTGGACCAGTGTGAGTGACCGCCGCAAGTAGATCAAGTATACATTGACACTGACATTCAAACGCCACGTTGTCGATTTTCCACTCCCTGCCTCGTGAGTCCAAGTGGACCTAATCCTGACATCTGTTCAAATTCTGTTCAGTAATGGTCTTGCTCGTGATCGATGAGGTCAAAAGAGGAAACACCGAAACAAGCAGCGGTAATACAAGTTAGCCATCTAATCCCACTGAATTACACGACATGCAGTCTTACTACCTTTTAGCCCACAAGCCAAGTAGAAAGCGTATCCGAATCGATGTCGATATTGAGGACTCCCAGTCGACGCGCTGTGACCAGCCAGGCGGAAGCGAGGGGATGAAGGAGAGTAAGCCTGAGATAAACGACATTCTCGGCGAGCTCCTGCGTAAGATAAGGGTTCTCAAAGAAGAAGTGTCGAGAACTTACGGTGATACAACCTCGGTAGTAACCACTATTTGCGGAGACACACCTTCGGCAGTAGCCATTGGAGTTGGTCGAAACCGTGGCAGTGGTCAGTGTAGCTTATGCTGTCCCAGGGTCCACGACAGATTCCTCCATGAATTGCCAAGATCCTGACCGGGGTTGACAATTCCCTGGGGTCCTGTGATCGTTAAAATCATGATCATTTGAGTGCTTTCGCCTCTTTCGCAAATTTGATACCAATCTGAATTCAACTTGAAGTCGATTTCCCCCGGGATAACGAAACATGAACGTACCACTGAACCTGATCTCTGAGACGCCACATCATTGCCTCCTTGAGTGAAGCCAGCTTGCGCGACTCCGGCTCCTCCGTATCCGCACGTTCTTCCTGCGCCGCTACGCCGTGCTTCGCCTCCGTCACGCCCTCCCCATACGCTACTCGATCTAGCCCACGTCATCCCAGATGTCCAGTTCTTGTGGACGCATGCGGCATCGAAAGGTTTGTTACATTGCCAACCAAACTCACACCCCATCACGAGGAGAATGCAACAATGCCACATGAGCTTGAGGTTCAGATCAAGAGCCTGATCCGCGAGCCTCAATGTCACAGAGGAACTTCATGGCATGAACAACCAGGGCTTAGGATGAATGGAAAGAACAAAATACCTCATTGGATTCATCATGTGTACCAAGTCAGCCATCATGATGTGCGCGCTGACTTTGTTGGCCAGCAGTTGGCGTTCCCAGTCGAGAACCGTGTCCGTGTAAACAGCCAGAGAGAACGAGCCACCGCAGCATAGTACGGTATAATAATAAAGGACAATGAAAAGACGGAAAAGATCCGACAGATGTGAGACCAATGCAAATAACGTGATGATCCTGGCCCGCGGGGGGAGAGAGAGACCGTAGTCATCCGAAGTACACTTCCTTTGGATCCCCATTGTCTGAAAACCGAATGAGCAAGACCTTATAATGCGCATGAGGAGCAACTTACCAGCTTCATGCACGTCTGACGTCCACAGCGTCAAGTTGTCCCGTAGCAGTTGCATGACGAGCGTCGAGTCCTTGTAGTAACCCTTTTCCGAGAGGATGTCAAGCTCAGCAATGGCATTGTCGAATGCGCACTTGGCAAGGTGGCATGCGCGTTCAGGGCTGTTGAGGATCTTGTAGTAAAATACTGAGAAGTTGAATGCGAGACCAAGACGGATGGGATGTGTTGGCAGGAGCTCGGTAACAGCAACATCCGAAGCGTCCTTGTAAGCAGCCAGCGACTTGTCAGCGCTGTCCTTGCGGTTGTCATCGGTCGCAAACTCGGCAAGGTAGCGGTGGTAGTCACCCATCCTACAAAATTCCGTCAAAAATTGAAAATCGCAAGAATAGAGAGCGCATACATCTTATGGTAGAGCACCTGGGACTCGCCAGAGGTGGCCGAAGGGATGAGGTGCTTGTCGAGGATATTGAGGA
>JBBPOJ010001006.1:0-17465 GCA_038091395.1 Leccinum rimulosum
CTATTTGGGCACGTATTTATTCCCGGTGTCGGGCTATTTCGGAATAGAAGCCTAACTAGGCAGAAGGAGTCGCGTAACGGGGGAGCCTAATTAGGCTCGTATTGTGGGAAGGTCAGGTGGGACAGCGGGAAGGGGTAACAAGCGTCACGCGTCACACTTAAGCCCTTGCGGATCTACCCGATGCGGCAGATATGAAGGCTCGGAAACACAAACGCTCCGGATCCGGATCCAACTACAACACCGCAGTGCGCAGTCGTGCGCAGTATGATGGTCATGCACGATCCAACGATTGATTGGACGTTACACAGCGGTCCATATGTCACCTATAATAGCCAGGCATAGGTTGTCCAAAAATTGCTGATCACTGCACGGAGATTGCAGGAGTCAGATTCTGATGAGTCTGCCCAATGATTAGACGCCTATACCTCAGATTATATATATATATATACCCTTTGATCACCAATCTCGTTTGTCTTCTTCCATCTTCCATCATGTCTCAAAGTATGCAGTCTGTTCTGATCTCAAACCATTGTTGGCTGAACCACCCGTCATGGCGTAGCTTTCATAGTCACGTTCGAGGATAAGAAATCGTACGAAAAGTCCAAAGAAGACGTTATCGCGAAGGGAGGTATCATCAAGAACGATCTTGGATCCACCCTCCTCGTACGTCGCCGCGTTCCTTTCCTTTCGGCAGGATCTCAAGGATAGCTTCTAGGGCTTCAGCGCCGTCATCCCCCCTACCCTTGTTCAGACGTTGTTCTCGGGTAACTTGAAGGACAACGGCATCACTTCCTTTGGTACGGGCACCTGGACCAAACACACTTGCCCAGTCGAGCTGATTTCACTTTTCTCAGAGGCTGACTCTATCGCCAGAATACAGGACGACGAGGAGCGGTCGCCTCTCGTACCAGGATCATAGACACTACGCTGTCATAGCAGCACAATTGCAATGTACGATAGGCTGTAGATGGGCATGGTCATGTATAAGTATGCGATTCCCACCATCCCATCTTACGAATAAACAGAGTCCACATGAGATGGCTTAATTTTGTAAATGGTGGAATGGAACACGGTCTCAGGTCACTATGAGGATCTCTCCCCTACCATCCTTTAGCACAACCAACTCGCATTCGATCTTCTCCCCGGTGTCCATACAGACTACCTCGGTTGGATCAAGAGGCGAAGTCCGTATCTGTCGACGCTCAAAGAAGGACCGTCCAAGGACAACGTCAAAGTGAGGTTCCTCGGAGAGGTAGACGGATATAGATACGCTCTTGGGCTTTGGCGGCGGCTGTAAATTGCTATTCGAAGACATCCCAGCTTTGCTTCCTGAAGCGACTGCTGGCACCAACGTAATCGGCCATTTTCCGAGATTGACCAGCCCGCCATAGCCATAATGTCCCGGGATAGCATCGGCAGGTATGAACCCGTGTCTTGAGGCGAACTTTCTCGAAATGTATACGTTGCGATAACCATTCTTGAGAAGCATCCGTACTTATGGGAAATGCATACGAGTCAACACTCGTTAGGATGGAAAAGAATAGAAGCTTACCGTTTCCGACGGTGCCGATGGAACCCATGACGGTCCTCACACCGTTTTCGTTGTGGAACTTCTGAAACGCCGTCCTGTGTTTTACAACGCTGATTGATTCCTCGGCAACCGCATTCTTTGCTGGGCGTTTCTCTCCGAGGCTCGCTCGTGGACGGGATCGGGGCGACGCAGAGAGTGAAAGGCGAAACAGGTAAAACGAAGGATTTCGGTATGCTGGTGGTTCAGGAAGTTGACCGGCAGGATCTCGGACATGTAAAGTAGGCGATGCGCCTGGCGCAGTTTGGGCCGAACCCGAAGAGGAGGGAGTTTGATGACGGAGAACAAAGATCGTGTAGTCGCGATCTAGAATATGGTCAGCGCGAACCTTCATATATGACCGATAAGAGCGTTACCGTCGTCTAGATTCCAGATGGTGTCGCCCCAGACGTATTTAATCCATCCAGATTGTACACGTTGTCCTTGAAACTCTGTATGGCATTTCCGAGTCAATTCATCACAAAGCTGCCGCAGTGAGTCGTCCTTCACTACATCCTGTCGCATGAGAACGTGGCATTAGCGAGAAGCACACCACCTACGGACAAGAATGCATTATGGCATAAGACGACACTGGTGTATGTACATTGAGAACGGAAGGAGATGCGGTACCAGACATGGTGGACAGTGGAGCAAGACCGGGGTACCTTATTCTCACGGCTACGCTCTTTCGCAATAGGATTACTACCGTAAATACTTGTCTAGTCTATGTACCCCCACAGTCCGATAAACACTACCAGCAACTCAACAACGGCCTCACTTGTACTAGTTCAAGGCGCTGCGAAAGGTGTTAGATTCTATCTGAGATGGAGGCAGTTGAGCACTGACCTCAACAACAACTGTGCGTTTGCGCTGCTCCGCCTCGTCCGCGGCTATCCACTCCAAGGTGTTATCCAGCCGTCTCGAGTGCCCTACGTAACCATCCCGTCCTACGTGTCGTGACCTTGGAGGCTCAACATGCGACATGGATCTCGACATGGCTGTCAAGTCCTCCTCTGTCATGGAACAAGCAAGCGATTGCTCGCCTGGCAAGGATGTCACCCCATTGGGACTAGCGGGAGGTGAAAACTCTGTCGATGCAGACAAGTCTTGATCCACTGCGTCTCCATCTCCCGTCTGTATGAGAAGTGGAGCGTCTTCGCGCGTCATGGAGGCCTCTCCCACATCAACCTCTTCGTCTTCTTCCTCGATCAAGGGTTCGTCAACACCAAGCCTCTGTAAACTAGCTTCAACCGCATCCAACCTCTCGAGGTGCTCGAGCACAGTCACCCCTGTTGTACCAGGATGAACTTTTTGGAATTTCGCAGAAAATGGGAACGGTCGGTTCGCCTCAGACGAACGCCGGCGCATAGGAGGTGGAAAATCACTGGACTGGCTAAGACTGCGGCTGCGACGAGGGAGAGGCACGGTACTGATTGACGGTCGAGGAGAAGAATTGACGGGTCCGACGCCTCCAGGCTGTGTCATCTCTTCTGTGATTTCAGTCTCGTCGTCCCAGACGAGCGCCCTCGTTCGCCGAGTTAACTCCAAAGGACCTAGATGCCAATCAGTAAACAAGGTATTGTATAGCGTAATAAGGTATTCAACCTTCGTCCTGGCGTGTTCCAAGGTTCCTGCTCAATAGATATCCCGAAAGCAATGCAACTGGGACTCACTGCGTGCTTCAAAGACTCTACAATATTGTAAGCTTGTCCTTTGATGACGGCTAGTTGTCTCTGGTGATACAATAGTCAAATTACCAAGATAGGGCTCGCATCGCTGACCAAGTACTCACCCGGAACATCTTTGGGTGAAAATCTGGATCTACGGCGAATATCTTCCGTAGCTGGAACGTCGTTTCTTCCCACCACGTTTTGCTAGTTAAGAGCGATAAAAAGTGTTGCCGCGTCTTTTCGCTGAACGGTCGACCAATCAGGCTCACGGGAAGGTACAGCCATCCATAAGTGTATGAACGCCATCCCCGCGGGTGTTCGTGAGGGAAGGAGAGCGAATTGTCAATGGCAGCGATGTGGATATGTGGACGGTGAGTATATTCGTTCGTAAACGATGATGGAGTCTGAGAGGGTGGGATAGCATGTGCAAAAGTCACCGTGGACTGCGAGGGTACCGAGGAGTCCGAGTGTCGAAGTTCGTTCGTAAGTGACATTTGCGGCCGTTTTGATGGCTGAGGAGCCACATCAATGAGTGACT
This sequence comes from Leccinum rimulosum, assembly GCA_038091395.1. Lineage (NCBI taxonomy): Eukaryota > Fungi > Basidiomycota > Agaricomycetes > Boletales > Boletaceae > Leccinum > Leccinum rimulosum. Next base: position 3,776 of record JBBPOJ010001006.1, read on the forward strand.
TCTCGTGGTCACCTTCGCAGTACTTGATCATGTAATTGTCTGCCCCTCGGTCGGTATTAAGCATGAGGTAATCTGGGCGAATGGTCAAACGCTGGCTAAGACGGTCTAACAGAAGTTACCTAGTATCACAAGTCTTCCAGGGAAAGGTTGTGAACACATTTAACATGGGTCCAAACATGGACTTACTTTTCAAGCTCTTCTCTGAAACTCTGTTGAAGTGTCCTCGACCAATAGAATGGGCGAGCAGAGTCGCCCTCTTCTGTGACATCGAATAAAGCACGTTCCTGCTCAGGGTCTTCCTCTTCTAGATCTTCGTCACCAGTCCTTCCGCAAATGATTTTCAACGTAGATAAGAACTTCTTCGTTGACAACCCCTTCCGGTGAGGCGAATCGTCAAAGGTGTCAGCTAGTGAACGACCCGGCCATGGGTGTTTGCGCAGAAAGTCTGAAGCGTCTAGAAACACAAATGAGTTGGAGCCCAGTGAATGAAAGATTTGGTGGTACCAGTATATCCGTGCAAGAAAAGTTGCATACTTCCTATCTTCTCTGGTAATGGTTTACCCTTCTTCGCTGCGCTTCTATCGAGCCAGTCGTAGAAAAATGCCTGACAGGACATGAATCAATGATCCTCCGATGAACGACCTTTACTAACTTGGCTCGAAAGTGACACTAATTGGGTGCGTGGAACGATATGCAGCGACAGCCGTTCGTCAAGCAGAGAAGCAGCGGCCTCTGATATGTAGCTGATACCGATATGGCGTGAGCTGTGTGCAAATCAAAATAAGCACAACAATCACCTTAAATTTGGTATGAGACAAGAACGACCGAACGGGATAATCCAGCGGAATTGACGATGAAGCCATTTTGTAGTCTGTGTCGTCTCGTAAATTCATTCTATGAAGCGCGTAAAAGGAATGCTTACCTTGGGGTTAAGACGACCATAAGGTTCTTCGTCTTTCGGTTTGAATACCCTGTCCGGGCCTCAGCCACCAATACTCGAAACGCGGTGGACAAAGGCTCACGCAACAGTCTGAACCTTCCCGTCCATTTTCGCACGGGCAAAGTAAGAGCCCGACGACCCTTTGGTAATCATCTTGGGGTGGATACCTGCCGTAACAGCATTTCGAACCGACTGCGTAATGCTGACGAGCTCGGGTGGTGGTCGAAGGGTTAGGCAGCGAGACAACATACCTGTCAAAGGCGGCTTGTGTTGTTGGAGGACCGTGATCCAATGTCTTGACCTATTGCAAAACGTGTGTGCTCAGGAGGCATCACTAGTATCCTTGGCACAAACATACCATTGACGCGGCCTCTTCGTTCGCTTCAGAAGGTGGAACATAGGGATCGAAGACACTTTGCCATATCTCCTTGCGCGAATGGTCCTCCACTTTCTTCTTGCGTTTCACCTTTTGTGCAATGGATTCTGTCCATCTAGACAAACATGGTCGAGTCGCGTTCCCTGGAAAGCCAGCGTATCACTGCACCTCTTGAATGCATTGTCCAATTTTCTCAGGTCTATGTGACCCGGTTTCGAACGATTGAACGCCTGTCCGTTCGAGGGTTTGACAACGTGATCGTGGTCACCGCCGTTAACCGTCTCCTCGTCTTCCTCTGCATGTTGAGGTAATGGTTCATAACCTGCGTTGTTCGGCATGTCGGGGAAAGTGAGATGCAGAAGTATACAGGGATGGTAGAATGTAGAATGATGCAATGTGGTTCACTGTCAGCATATGCACGTACAAACTTGGGCTAGGAGAATAACTCGTGCCAGTGACAAGCGCAGCGTACAGCCACACTGGTATTGCTTCCGAACCGACCAAATAAAGCACATAGTACGTATGGGTACACCTGGAACCCGTCATTACAAGCCTGTCCTGAATCTACTGATCTAGAGAAATAGTACATGCACAGTGCATACAAGGTGTTGACTCCGATTCAACTTGAAATTTTAGTCTACTCCTTCTTAACTGGATATTCTGCCATGCAATTTGTACCTTCAGACTGGCAAGGACTTGGGATACCTCCCTCCACGTCTGATTTGAGAGATGATGATGATGATCCCGGCGCAGCGGCAAGGCACGGCGCGCTGAAGAGGCTACGGTCGACGAGCGCAGGAATAGAGCGGATTGAAATCGTAATCCACAGCAAGAAGACAATGCCTAAAAATATCAAGTCAACGAAAAACTCAAGTAGGCAGTCAGGAAGAACATACACGACCAAATCGCACCGAAAACGCGGAAGAATCCGCTATCCAGCACAGCTCCTAATTGTACCGACAACAGGGCATATACGCCGTTCGGGAAAATAAGGCCCCAATATGCCATACCAAAGCTCGGAGGCCCCGACTGCTTTAGAACGCTGGATATCGACAAGAGTGCAATCAAGATCCAGCATATCCCCATTGACCATAGAATGTAAGACCCGCAAAAACAGAAGGATTCAAGGAGTTGTCCCGTAATCGAAGACATCGGGAACTCGCCCGTGGTATGTACTGGGAACAGTATAGCAAGGTTCGCGCCGTTGACCAGTAAGGAGTATCCTCCCTGACCTAACGGTCCAAGAACAACAAAGGCGGAGAGGACCAAGTTTGCATCAGGCGGACCGTAGACAATCAACCGAGCAAGATAGATTGTGATCATCATCATCGCAAGACTGAGTCCGATGGTGAGCATAGTGAAAGAAACCCCCGTGGTGATAAAAGCAAAGGTCGTTGAATGCTGATGAAGAGCTGAAGCCAGTAATCCACCAGTAGACGACGCGACGATAAGAGTGACGACAGGTAGAAGCCAAACCGCGGCCATCTTTGAAAATGCGTGCGATTGCGAGCTCGACCTGTGACCTTTTGTTAGAGCAAGAAGGATATATGGTAAATTGATCGACGTACATCATATACACCATGCCAAATGCACATAGGAAGGAAACTGCCGAGTCTAACCACCAGCATGCCCACAAGAAATAAAGCAGTCCGGAACCGCCGACGCCGGTTAGTTGATTCATATCCTGCGCGAATTCAATCCTCGGTCGACTGCAGAATCGGAGTGTCACATACGAGTGCAATATTTATCAAGGTGGTGAAACCCATGGGAGCAGCTCCTACGAACAAACTTTGAGCAGGATGGCGCAACATTTTCGACCAGATGTCCGGAAACAGCGCATATCTGGCAGCAGTGGCAAGGCTGATCAAGATAAACAGCACGAGATTAAGGAAAAATATAATGAGTGTGAAAATTGTGATAATGGGGCTCCCTTTTCCGTATGGGAAGTTGTGTATAAGTGCAGAGGTTGCACCTGTACCCATGATGACCGTATGCCATGCGGGGGTAAAATGTCTGTTGGGTTGCGGTGTTAACGACACTTGATAAGAAAGGTGGAAAAATACGGTTTACTTGAGACAGTCTCTCCATGTCTTCTTGGATGACATGGTGCAGATGGTGTTTCGCAATATGTTCAAGATAGTGTGAAGCGTTGGGGAAGCATCATGATGTGGTGGCAGGATATATATATGTATTGTGCGCGCGAAAATTTCCGGCCCGCGCTCCACTCTTAAATCGTGAATTCGGAATTCGCTTCATTAGCTGACGGATGTGACTCGATGAACATTACAGCATCACTTAGTAAATCTCCGAGGAACAAATGATACGTCTGCGAACGATTAGCTGTAAGGATGGAGGATTGAAATATACCTGAAGTTTGCTTGTCGGACGACACTGGCTTGGTATCACGTTTAGAGTAACTTGGTGTTGCTTGGTCTGTCCAAAACTCCCACGCTGACAACATACAAAGTGTCACACGTGCGCAAGGAACACCGTGCCACCTAGAAATCTCTTGTCTTTTAGGGACGCCTTGCCTCTCTAAGCGTGCATTTTTGTTGCCAGATACATATTGTGACGTCATATTCCAAGAAATTCCCTTGGGAATTATCGGGATTTCCTGCCGATATGACCCGTCACCGCTTCTTCGTTGGCTGATATTGATCAAGGTGCGCACATGCCCCTCGTCTGGGACACAGCCCATCTATGAATTTGATACATGAGGCTTGGGTCAACGGCCGTTCAGGCCCCAAGCCTCATAGTACCATGCCCCTCAAATGCCTCACCATTAAACAACCAGGTAATGTATTGGAGATTCGGTGGGCCATCATGGGGCATGTGTGCTTGGGCTGTCTGCGCTATATCAAGTTCAGGCAGCAGGGTCGAAACTACGAACTTGAAGGAGATGAAAAACGTCGAGACCAGGCCAGGCGCACGAACCGCATAAACTATCTACAGCACAACGCTCAGTGAGGAATACATTGACACACACAACGGAGCTAGCCGATCGGATCATTTGCTTGGCTCCGGAGAATCATGGTCGCGATCGCTCCGGTGCTTGAGGTTCTTCACGAGTTAGAGACATCACTGACCTGGATCTTGAGTCGATCAGAGGGACGTCATCGGAAGGGGTCTGCAGGCAAGGCGCACACATACCCATACAAAGGGCAAGGTCGACGCGAAGAACGCATCGTTCACCGAGGGTTTATACAATCAAACCCCGGTCCCCCGTACTAATGATGATATCACCACTGGGGACGGGGGAAATGCTCACAACATGTGTGGTGATATGCGTCTTCCAGGACAACAGAAGGAACATACCTGACAAGCAGGTAAGTACTTAAGTTTTGCAAGAACAGCATTACTTGGTAACCCCTAATAGAAAGAACGACTGTCTTCCTGCCTAAGGGTCTGCCTATGGGAGACTAGGCATATCCGCCTGTGAATCGAACACCAGCGGAACTGAAATTATTCACCGTGGAGTCTTCTGGTCTCCTACCTGCAGATCGCCGAGGCGATTGATGATTGGGTAGTCATCTTGGCAGACAGTGATCTGATCGATGATCAACCATCTGATATTTGTACGTACTACTACCAAGACTGCGTTGTTACAGGATAAACAAGTCGACTATTATTTCGACCAAATTGTGACAAGCTATCAGATAAAGGAATCGGAAGAAAGGTATCACTGCAAAAACGGAATCAGAATCTATCCGACGCGCCTTGAATCCATGGATGATTCCGGACTTCCTTGATATCAGCTCGGAGAGAGGGTTCAGGTTCCAAGCATCGAGCCATGAGATGCAGACAAGAGTTGCTGAGCTTTTTTCCGGGAAGTTCAGAAAGTATGATGCGTCCTTCGATGGCATCTCGTTCGGTGGGAAAAGGTGACATGCCAGTGAGTAGGTAAGACATGAGAACGCCAAGCGTCCAGATTTCAACGGGTGGCGCTTGATACGGCAGTTTGAGCAAAACCTCGGAAGCTGCATACGCTGTTGTGCCGAAAAATAGATTATAGAACGGCCAGGGCTGGGTCGGATCAACCATCGTCGCGCTACCGAAATCTATAAGCTTAACCTGACATCAAGAGGTGAGCCATGAAGACCAATACGCTCGAATAATAGTAATGCGCACCTTGAAATTTCTGTCTATGACCAGGTTTTCGTCTTTGATGTCACGATGACATATTCCGAGGCTGTTGAGATAGAATACAGCCTCGACGACCTGAGCCATTATGTATCGAGCTTGTTTCTCCGACAGACGTTTATACTTGGTTTGTTCAATGCACTCGAACAAATCGTGCGAAGGGCGACGAGAATAGCGGATCTTCGGAATGTTTAGGATAACACTTGGCTGCTTCTTTGGATTAACCACATGGTGAACGTCATCTTCGTCTGGTAGAGAGTCTGAAAGACAGGTATTGACAGGAGATAGTTGGCTGCACACTTGAGGAGGGGTATCCAGCTCCGATTCCGCCACAGAGATTTCAGAAGCCGCAGGGGACAAAAGTGGGGTGGAGGACGAGAGATGTAGGGTTGACAACCCTGGGGACGAATCTGGACCAGAACATGACATATCTCTCTTGCGCCACGGAGATCCGTGCAATTCCTGGACCTACGGGGGTCACGATCAATAACCAAAGGGAAGAGCTCTAAGACTAACGACATAGAAAAACAATTTGTCCTCGAAGACGTCCAGACACTTGACAATGTTTTCGTGATTCATGATTCGAAGGAGCATGATCTCCATCGGGATTCTTCCCATGGTATTGTGGTAGATCCATGCTTGTTCCGGTACCTTCGCTTTGATCACAAACTTGACGGCGACTTCTGTATTAAGACGACGATATAACGCGGTCATAACGAAACCGTAACCACCGGAGCCCAATTCGTCCCCAAGTAAGTATGCATGAGAAAAGACTGGATTGAGGTGGTGCCCGGGAGGGAAGCGAGGCGAATAATTCATTGAACAAAGATCGTCAGACGTCACGTTCGGCAAAGAGGGGGATGATGAGGTGGAATGGTGAAGCGGTGGAAAACAGAGTTCGTCGCCATGAGAAAGAAGGAGAGATTCTGGTGCTGCAGAATTAAAGCCTGCTGTTTCACAAGGACCCGGATGGACGACCGCTGCAAGCTTGATCGCGCGGCAGGATGAACAGATGAGTTTGCCGTTAGACGAAAGGACTGCGAGATGTACATCACAGTTACAAAGCGGTGGGGATGACGAGGGTGGAGGGGGAATAAAATCGTCACCAAAAATCTCACTGGTGCGACTGCAGAATGGGGCACAACAAGGGGAGGAATAGTTTTGGAGACTGGAAGCACCACTTGTAGTTCCGTCGCCGGCTAGGGGGCTTGGACAAGATCCCCCGTTGCTCATGTATGCGGGGCGTGCTTGCATGAGATACGGGGCCAGCGGGAGCAGGAGTTGGTAAGTTGGAGAACCGATGAACCAGCGGACTAGTGTGGCATCCCACTGGCAGGCATGGTGAGCTTGTCAAATATCGAGAGTTGGAATCCACCGGAGTAAATCAAAAGGCAATCTCCGGATGCCATTGTATCAGTGGAGGGGCGACTTTGCCCGAAGATGTCTTTTCGGGACAAGCACCGGCGAGAGACCGTGCTGGAAGTAGAGATCCACTGTGGTCACCTGAGACATACATATGGTACTTGCCCAATACGTCACCGCCGCACACGCTCAGATCCGGCGTTTCTATAACTCAAACAATCAGTGGCTAAATAGGAATCATCGTACTAAAAATTTGTCTAGGACTGTCGAAGTAGTCTACGGCCCGCAGATTCCAGGACAGTGCGCGGTTATAATAATTTGTCCTGCCATGCCCGACTCTCCCAGTTTTGATAAGGCGTTCCTTACTTGCCAGAAATAGCAGGCCGTTGAGAGAGTGACGTAGCCCTGCCATCCATGTTACCCTCGATTTTTACTCAGCCCGTCGAACGAATGATTGAGGGGACAAGAACAAGACATGTACAAGAGAGTGTGATAAAACTGGTAGATTACCAAAGGATCGAAGTCGTCTGAGCAAAGGGTAATTGATATATGCTAGGGTATAAAGCGAACGATTCCACGATTCCAGGTGACGAAGATGAGGGTAGCAAAACGAGTGGAAATTGTAGGAATGTGGGTCCAATTAGTAGTAGTAAAGGTATCAATGAATTCTCAGTCAGGAAAGGAATGACGATAAGCTTCAGGATCGGGAATGAGTGATGCTGATCCCGAGCAGTTAAATAGTTGGAATGAATGGTACTACATCAGTGCCCGGCCGCTTCCCCATCGTGCTGTGCCTTGTTGTAAGCATTGTGAGTTTCCTCCTCTCCGCTCCCCTGGTGCGCACCATCGATTGATCCCGGAGAGCTGACGACCAGTTCCGGAAGAACGGGGGGTTGACTGGATATAGCAGGACGGAGCGATTCTTCTTCGTCTTTAGTTTCAGTGGAGTAAGCAGATGAGGAACGGGGAGCACCGTTGGGGACCTCCGTGGAAGGTTTTGGGGTCGTATGAGTGGTAGAGAATCGCTGAATGGATGGGGACGCCGGTGTGCTCTGTCCTGGAACTCCCAATTCTGGTTTGGGTGGCGGGTCGGTGAAGTCCCAGGGGCGGGGAACCAAGGCAACGGGCAAAAGCCAGGTTGCAGTGCAAACAACACCTTTGCCCTCGTCTTGCCTTTTGATCATGGACCACTCGGTTTGTACAAACTGGGCAATGTAACGAATGAACGGGACAATTTCGCGCACACCCTCGTTGAGCAAGGAGAGAGCTGTTAGCAGGTTGAGGAGCGCAGAGCCGGGGGACTCGGCTGCTTCCAAGTGGGCGATGGTTGGAGGAGGAAGGCAAATCTCAAAGCCCCACCAATCTGTTGTTGCAAGTAAAAACACGAACGAAATTACGAAAAGAATGGAATGACTGACACGTGAGTGCGGATATCCTGTCCACCGGTACGACGACGCCCTTGTGGTCAGGAAGTATGGATTTTCCTGTAGCATAACCCAATGCCATAAGCTGTGGTGTAATCTGTTCGATGCCTTCGATGACTGTTTCGGGAGTCGGAAGTGCGCCAGCGAAGAGGCCCTGAGCTGTGACGGGTGCACCAATGCCCATGTTAGGGGCAGTAATGAGATTAACGAGATGCACATCGGCTAGGACGGTAGAAACAGTTGAAAGAGAGGCTGTTGCAACGGACTGGAGTTGGGCAAAATACCGATCATGGAGATCATTTTCTGACATATCAAGACAGACTGCATGAATGGGATTGGTATGGGTTGCGGTGTCGTCTGGGGTAGCGGGAAGCGTCCTAAGATGAGATATCACTTTGCCAGCGGTCTTGGGGTTGAGAAGCTGAGCCTTGACACGGGCTACATCATATTTAGAGGGCGATTTTGCCTTGCGCGACCCAGGTTGCGGAGCATCATTATGGTTACCGATGATGACCGAGCGAACGACGGTAGCGGATTCCTTTGCGCGCCTTTCTGATGAAGCTGCGGTTCCGACTATGAGGACTGAGAGTGAACGAGCAGGCTTAGGCTTTTTTTGAGAAACCTTGACGGAAATAGCTTTGGTCTGGAGAGGGGGTGGAACTTTCTTGCTCCGCTTCAAGTCGGGACGGAGAAAGGAGAAGGAGGGGAAGGAAAAGCGACGGGGGTCTTTACCGGTCGAGTTTGGGCCGGAGGGAGAATAAGGTAACGCAGACTGGCTTTGGCTCTGCATGGGGTGGTCACCGTAGGTGGTAGATTGTGTATGGACAGATATCGCGGATCCCTGAGCGATTACCGGAGAAGGAGGGGCTAGGGATGTTGCGATGGGAGGGGGTCGGGGCTTGGCGGGGGTTGTCTCGGGTGCGTCTACCGGAGGACCATGGATGGTGGGTGTGGAGTCAATTGTGGGCAAGGACGCGGATGAGGGTCTGGGGTCAGACGCGCCGGGGGCAGGGGCATCCTGGACGGAGTCCGACGCGGTGACCACGGTGACAGAGGTGGACGGAGTGACGACGTCTGCATGCTGCTCTGCGGTAGTAGGAGAAGCTGGCTGCTTTGAAGCGGGCCTCAAGAGGGCGAGCATGGCAATGAGTGGCTAGAAGGGAGAGAGAGAGAAAGAGAGACAGGAAAAAAAAATGAACAAGGGACGAAAAAGGTTTTATACGTACACAGAGGGCCCCTGTGGTTAACTTAGCTCGGTTGTTTCGTGAGAAAGGGAACGGAGAGGAAGAGCCTTGCCTGGACACACTCAGCTGGCGTGCTCGAGGGCACACAGCGCGACGTTGGCTCGCACACACGCACATGTCGACCATCGCCATTTCCAGGCATGTTCGCTCTGGACACGACAGTCCAAATGAGAATCAGGGGTTATTTCATTTTCGATCACACCCCTCTGCGGGGGGTGTGTTTTGTGGGAAAGCTCATCTTCTGAATTGCTTCCGCTGAGTTCTCCCAACTCTGACCAAATGTCATTAGTCGCTGCCCTCAGAGCACCTGCAGGTCCGTCGTGTCTGCCATTTCCATATGTACGCCTCTGCTCACATCCCTTTTCAGTCTCACGTGCTGCAGCACTCCGCCCTGCGCTTGGTATACACGGCCAACTTCTCGTCGCTCACTCGCCCGTAGCTTCCCGTTTGGTGCACACCTCAAATCCTACCCGTGCACCAGAGCCCATACCCACTTCTACCACCTCTCCGACAGAACCCATCACTTCCCTCGCCATCCGTGGTTCGAATCAGCACAGTCTCGAAACACCCAGTAACAAGTCCGGTGCGTCTTCCGGTCAGGTCTTTCCCGTTCGCGTCCCTCACTTCCCTTTTTTTGTCAGAGTATGTTCTTTCCACCCTCGACAAAATCGTCAACTGGGGCCGGCAGAGCTCGATGTGGCCAATGACTTTTGGTCTTGCTTGTTGTGCCGTGGAGATGATGCACATGGCCGCCGCCAGATATGACCAAGATCGTCTTGGTGTCGTGTTCCGTGCCACTCCCCGTCAGAGCGACATCATGATCGTCGCTGGCACCCTCACCAACAAAATGGCTCCCGCTTTGAGAAAAGTTTACGACCAGATGCCAGAACCAAGATGGGTCATCTCTATGGGTTCATGTGCCAATGGCGGAGGTTACTATCACTACTCCTATGCCGTCGTCAGGGGCTGCGATCGTATGTACCTTTTGCCCCTTCTTCCACCATGCCCTCACTCGTCCTCCTAGGTATCGTCCCAGTCGACATCTATGTCCCCGGCTGTCCGCCTACCGCCGAGGCTCTTCTCTACGGCATGCTTCAGCTTCAGCGGAAAATGAGGAAAAACAGGAAGAGCGTGTTGTGGTACGTATCTTATCTCTATTCTCATCCATCGTGTTTCATTCTCCCTAGGTACCGCAAATAACTCGGCTTCGCGAGCGGAGAGAGGGTAGACACTCAATGGACAGTTGAACATAGACTACCATCAATTCTGTATATGTGTTTGCCATGTTTGATTTTCTTTCCTTTCCACCACACACCCCCGTTTCACTGACCCATGCAAGCCACGACGGCACACCTATTTGGTCACTGGTGTCAACATCCAATCATGAGACAGAGCACGGATGTTGTATCACACTACAGAGTTGATCTAGGGGGTCGTCAATTAATGTGAGAGCATACCATGGTAGAATTGAACCGATCCAACTCACCAACCATGACTCGGACAGAGCAAATATTGATGCGCGTGATCAACTTGATTCTCGAGCACGTGATATGACGCCTATTGTGAATGGGATATCTTTCGTTTGTATCCTTGCCTCCGCCAGGCCCACCGTCCCTTTACCGCCCACGCCGATGTCCATTCTGTTCACTGATTCACAACAATGAATAATTGCAGAGCAGGTCTTTACAGTTTCGCACCCACTACAACATGGCTACACAAGACGGGCATGGCTTCTCCGCCGTCTCTTGTAATGTTGGGGTTGACGCTCCCCGACTCCCGCATCTTGAGTGGCATTGCGAGCATCGGACTGACACTCGCAAACATCGCCATCATTCTTCCCCACTTGCGACAGCCGCTACTCGATAGCATACACAACGCGCAGGGTCCGGTCCCTACTTTGGCATCGTCTATCGACAGAGAATGCGAGAACCTGCCTCTCGATCCCAGTACAACACTCGAGTCCACGATCGCAGAGCCTTTGGAGTGTTTGGATATCGACTCCAAGGTTGCGTCGTACACCACCCTAGTGCTACCAGCCGATCCAACAGACGATGATCAAGCCCCTCCTCAAGTCTATTCCTTCCCGGACACTGACTCTCGTGAAAACCTCGTTGGTTCCAACTCTCTGTTGACGCGGGAGGGCCGGAGCGCTCTTCACATTCCACTTCCTGTTCCAGATGAGGCAGAGATGGCCTTTTTCGATTCGACCGAGCTTAGCTTATCCAGCCCTGATCTCCAAGAAAAATGTACTGTGGTTGCTTGTGGACAACTCGAAGAATCTACTACGGATCAACATGTAGCGCCTACTATAACTACCATCATCGAAGTGCCAGATCGGAGTAACCCCGCTGTGGTTGATGATATCTTACATCTTCCAGATGTTTTCGTCGCCCGTGATGACACTGTCTCAAGCGGCCAGAATGAACCTTGTTCGGCCGTAGGGAAAGATGATGTGAGTACTATCTCTCCTCCGCTATGCCACTTATGATATAATCAATAACTATATAGTTGGAGAAGCAACGTCCAGAAAGCTTGGAGTTCATTCCTCAATCGGTCATCAGACGGTATCCCTCTGGCCCATTAGTACCAGCTAGACCCTGCTTTGGAAGCCGAGTCTTTGGTGGTGGACATGACGACCCGGAGATGTTACTCGAGGGAGTCAAGCCGCGAGCTAGCTACACCACATGGGAAGGCCACTGGTGCACTCCCCTCCTTACTGAGGTCCAGCGCAGAGGGAAATCAATGGCAGGGACGACTTTCGTTTCCGAGACAGCTCCAGCTCAGGATGGACCGACATCACTGCCAGAACCCCCAACGGTACACAAACGGACTCGATTAAGAAAAAACCCGACCCATCGACGCCGACCTGGTATTCTTGCTCGTGCTGGCATTCGCAATCGCAGGTCTACCACCCGTGAATACATGAATGATGCAAACGATGGGTCTTCCACATCTGACAGCGACTCGGAGTCGGACAGCGAATCCCAGTATTCCAGCGGGTCCTCGGAGGATGAAAGCATGTTTCCCCATATGCTCGGAGCGGACCTCATTGCTGCCATCAATTCCAATAGCGAGTCGGAACTGAACCTCCTTGCATCCAGAAAGACGGCGTCTGCTCCTCTTGATATCTATGGCGATTTCTTGTTCTCAGAGGATTCTGCGGCGGACATCAGCATGATCATGCAGGTTTCGTCCAACGACGATGCCTCCGATAGTGATATCAAAGCTCCTGCGACATCCCGTGCCCTCACCCACGAGGACATACAACAGTGGGCAACTGGGGTTGTTCAGAAATGCGTGAGGCAGGTCTGTCGTAGTCGCGCAACTGCGCAGCCATCGTCACCATCACAGGCTTCGGACGTTTGCGCAGAGAGGCCATCGGGTTCGGGGATATCCCAGTGTCCATTGTCTGGCCTCCCGGGCCACTGCAAGCTCGGCGGCGGAGCTACGCCGGTCGGAGTAGTACCACCGTCGAGCGCTAAAGAACCACCAGGGCCACTTTCGGCTATATCTATTCTACCACTTCGGAATATACGCGACATTCCCGAGTTCGTGCCTCGTCAGCGATATGCCTCGGTGGTCGCAAGCCATGTAAAGGTTCCAAGCACTCGGAGTCTAGGTATGAGATCCACGATCGATGTTACGCGCGACGCGGCTATGGAAGTGATCGCCAGGATGGAGAGTCAGGCTGGGTTTAACGCTCGACAGCGGCTCGTTGGTGTAGATGAGGGACGGATACGGTAGGGGGTTGGCAGGACTCGCTGAGGCGTGTATGATGCGGGATCGCGTTGGCGGCATTCTTTTGGTCGATTTGTTTGCGAGGTTGGTCCAGAGGAACGAAAAGGCCTCGAGTGTTTGTAAGGAGTCAGGACGTTAATGTATACCTTCATTGCTATTACGCTAGATTTGTCGGGCTCGGTCATGAACCAAGCTCTAGCAGTGTTAATAATGTTGCGTTCGACTAGGCGTGGTTGTATGTGTTGGATCACGTCGTGAGAAGGTTAGATCTATGCACCAGGAACGTAAGTTGGAGGGATTAGGTAGTGATGTGTACACTCGCTCATAATGCATGGATATTTGTGTGATCCCCGTTACGAGCAAGTGACATGGAGTCAAGCCTATCGGCAATACCGCCGCAGAGAATATCCCACCCTCCCTAAAAACAGTTCTGGCGAAACAAACCGAACCTTGTCAACTGGCTCCA
>JBBPOJ010001007.1:0-17464 GCA_038091395.1 Leccinum rimulosum
GTGTGCTTGGTCATGTATGGTTAGTGTCTGGTTAGTGTGCCTGGTCATCATCTGTAGCAAGATATGTAGCCAAATGTGTCAAGCAATGTAGCAGAAAGACTTAGCAGAATTTGTGTTGTGTTGCTTACAAATTGTAAAATTACCTATACATTATGGGTGATCAGTATATATCCTAGAGGTTCACAGATATAGTATGTCTCTAGAGATTCCCAGAACCCCACAGAGCCCCACAGAGGCCACAGACCTCCACAGATTCCCACAGTCTGGTCTACTTTCCCACAGACACCCACAGAGCCACAGATTCCCATGGTCCCACAGAACCACAGAACCACAGAGCCCCACAGAGCCCCCAGACTTTGGTTCACTGTCTGACTCTGTCCAGCACTGTCCAGAACATAGTGATTTGCTGATTAGTACGGCGCAGTACATGAAGACCTGTGTACCGAGTGTAGGCTACGCGCCCAACACATCGATATAGGTATCAGGGTCCATGGCTTCTGTGACTCATGCGCTGAATGCGCCCACTAGGAAAGCCCACGCTGAGTATCAGCGAGGCGTAGACCTAGGACGGCGAACCCGCCTCGCGTCCGTCGATAACTCGGAATCAGGTCATCTAACGATCATCCGTGTACTCTCGCAGAGCGCCTCTGAGTTATAGAGGAACGTCGTCAAGCAGCTCAGCTTGCCTTGCCAGACCGCGCAAAAGAGTGCATGGAGATGTCTCAGTCGCCAATCAGGCGACACCTCAAGGAGGCATCCGAAAGGATGACTGAACTCGCCACTGGCATGCCTGCTGGACGAATCCAGATCAACACGAATACCGTGAAGGTCACCAGCCCGGCTGGCACCATATGCCAGTGGGTCAATAAGGCGGGCGAAGTGTTCGTCCATCTGAATACGGACGAGGCGGCAGATACGAGCGATCCATTAAGATGGGAGGATCCGATTATCCTCCCGGAACTTGACGAGTCGGAACCATACCTCGAGAACGCCCTGGCTTCTGAATCACAAGGAGCATCTACCTCCCCTGAGGACGAACCTCCTGGGTTGCCTAGGATGGTGTTGGTCCATCCTATTCGGGGCAGTACACGAAGGCGACTCTTGCCCCGATCACCACGTGCGATCTGCGCACATAACCAGGCATATCCTGGATAATTCCACCAACTTTCGAGGCAGTATTATGATACCTGTCACAGTTAGCACGCCGGCGATATGACAGTGGTTGGGTCGAGGGCAATAACACCCAGCCACAAGCTGATGACCCCGCCAACTAGCGATTTCAGGTCCGGTCCGGTCCAGTTATTTGCCTTTTTTGGGCATAACTGTAACCGAACCAGTTATGGAAATTCCTTATTAGGCAAAAAACCGGACCAGACTTACCAAAACCGGTTACAATCAGGTTACAATCAGTCTTTGTCGGCTCGCAAACTGACTAAAACCGGTTATGAGGACATCGAAAACTACTACTCATTTCTAGCTTTCGACCCATATTTTTGTTATACATTTTGGTTCACACGGTCCCAACATATGGCCGTTTTAAGATTTGATCGAATATATGACTAGCAGTAGCCAGAATAAGTGATCTCGAATACATTGGGAAGTGATTCTGACGCTTAGCAGTGGCTATACCGAATGTAGTAGACACCCCTATCTGTCATCTGACCGCTTATGCACATCAAACGGATGAAATGCAGATATGCTATGACCAATCTTGACCCTTGTGGTATTAAAATCTAAATAAATTCATAGCAAAGTTGAATGTGGACGTAAAAATATGGTCAAAATATGAAAAACTCGGTGGAAATAGGGGGATATGGGAGGAAAATCAGCAAGACACCGGTCACAGTTTGTAACCGGTTACGACCGGTTTTTCAGCGGTTATGTTTTTTTCATAATTCTTGCAACCTTAACTGTAACCGAACCGTAACTGGCTGTAACCGGACCGCTTAGGCGGTTACAAGCGGTCACGGTTCGGTTCGGTTTCGGTTTTTTAGCAGTTACGCGACTGGACCTTAAAACGCTACCGCCAACTATCAGCGCCTGGAAGGCGTGTTGCGTATACTCGCTGGCCACGTAACGAAGTATTGCACCGTCATGCGCGAGATCAGCGAAGCCGCTGCTGTGCCATGGCATTACTGTGACAAGGTGGTACTCAGGCAGAAGTTCAGCATTGCATCAATGCATTCCGCCGCTTCGATGGCCTTGACCTGGTCACGCAACCGCGTGATGTGATCGTATATCACGACGACCTTCGGGTGGAAACACCCTTAGGGCCGGTTATGATCTGCCGGTTGGGTACGTCGGAGGCTCTGATGGCCCGAACCGGAGCGCACATTCTGTTAAAACGATCATTATTCACTCAATTCTTGTAGTATAAAGATCGTTCAGTCTAGAACTTGTCTAGTTATGTAAGATAGATTAGATGTAGATAAGAGCTCTATACGCTATTGGCTACATCTTTGCTTACTGATCATGATGAGTTTCTTATGCTATTGGCTAGAACTTATTACATGATCTTCTGGAATATTCTTCGAATATTCCATACCATAATATATACAAATAGACACACTTGTATTATTGTATATAAGGCTTTAGGCCTCACACTGAAATATCAGTTCGCTTTACACTCAACAAGTATAGTGAATTCTATCTTAGTCTCGATATCTCTATCTCGAATACCTAGTGAGTTTTCTACTAGAGAATTCCCTTTATATTAGATTCCTATCTATTATACTCTGCCAATAGAATATTCATTAAGGATTTCTGTAGGTTCTGAGCCCCGTCCTGACTAAACGTCGAGAACCGTCGATTGCGCATACAACACTCATGTATAACACTTGTGTCGATGTCTCAACAAATCACGTGCTCAGAGATATTAGATGTCGAGCGTCGTCTTCACCTTTGGGAACTGTCTTATTCCCGTCGTGCTCGCAGCAGTACTGACGAGTCTATTCCCTCTAGGGCTTTTGCTCGTTGTAGACCCTCAAGAGAGTTATACATTCCACCTGGTAGGCGCCAATCTCATTTGTCTTATAACCCTGTTATTCCTTGCTTCATCAACACTCCTGCTCGTCCCTTTGATCCTCCTCCTTCATCATCTCGCTTCCCGAGACCATCACTCCATTACTCTTGAGAACGAATCTCTCGGAGACCCTCAAACGTACCTCCAGTTGTTCCCTGGACTTCTCGTCTACTTGGACGACCTAGTCTTACTATCTCAGGAGTTTTAGAAGACGACCTCTTCCTCCACTGTCCTTGTTGCCATACTCCTGGTCGTTCACACCAGAAGTGTAGGGTCTGCAAATTTATATTGCCTACCTTCATTTACACAGACGAAGCCTTCTCTTCTGAAGCTCATCGTATCTGGAGATCTAGCAACCCTCGTTGTACCCTTCCTCCTGAGCTTAGACCCTCTCCTCCATATCTAGGTTCTTCCAATTGATTCCCAATCTTGGAATCCACTACTTCCAGCTCCCTGCTTTTGTCCCAGCCTCCTCAAACGGAAGCTGAGTTACAGATAGCTGAGCAATCCCTTTTAGACAAAGCTTTAGGAGGACTAATCAATGCCTTCAAGGACATCCCTAGATCATCTGTCCCGCCTCCTCGTTCACACTCTTCAGCCGCCACTTCTGGCTCCTGCTCCTCGTCCCGTGCACCATCTCCAACAGTTCCTCTCCCTGTTCCACCTCCACCGTCTCCATCCCGTAATCCATTCTCTCCTCGACCTAGCAGTTCCTCCCATGCCTCATCTCACCATGCAGGTCAACCTCGAGGAGATGCCTCCTCATCCGTACTTCCATGTGGAGTACCTGAAGACTTCGGAGGATTTTCTGTGGTTCGAAGGTCCCACCATCGAGTCAGAGGATCCAAACGACGTGGAAATGACAAGCGCCGAGGTCAGTAGACCTCACAACCTCAACGATCCCTCCATCTGGCCTACAGATACCATTTCGATTGCCTGGTGCAGCCAGATCCCCCCTTTGAACTCCAACATCCACTGTGTCCAAGAGTCCGATCGTCTAGCTTTCCCGGTCAAGTTTGTTCAACCGGAGCTCCCTCATCTTTTCTGGGATCCTTCCCACAGGCGCAATATCCAATACACCATGTCCTTCTGCAATGAATCCCTCTTCTCGATCTACACCTCTTTAGGCTGGGCCTTTCCGACTCAAAGCTACAATGATTCTTTCGTCGAAGACTGTCCAATTCATTGGGCAGGTTACGAAGTTTTACACAGAGACCATTTCCCTCTCGCTCCCTACGAGTGTCAGGAGTTCCGCTACTCCATCCTTCACCAGAATTTCAGGATGGAAAGCACTTTAGAATGGAGATATGAAATCCCCAGTATACAGGATTGGAACCGTGCATTCAATGCAGAATGGCGGGAAAAGTATAAGCGAGAGAATCCTATGTTTGCTCTTCGTTCCTTTCTTCTTCTTAATCCTTTCACTTGCGATTGGATGAATGACTACTTACAACACAAAGACATAGAACTTTCTGCTTCTACTTTTGAAGACAATGTCTTCTTTTACGAACGAACAGGTCTTGCTTCCAGAATTGGACAGTCTGACGCCAACCCAAAGGCAGTGGCTAGACGCCTACGGGACAGACGTCGAGAACACCTCACTCTCAACAGTGTGGCCTCTACCTCTGGCTCTCGGACTTTTGTCCGAGACAAAAGAGAAACGCTTGATAATCAATACAAGCGTAGCTGTCCTTCTAGAACAGATTTTGTTTCCTTTCGTCACTTGTATATTTCTTCTCGTATTCCTTCCTACACTTCTTGTTCCATATGGTACTACCCTGCACCTAGATTCGCAGATGGTACCAGAGATGATTCCTTTCCTCGAATAAAAAATCATCACTTCTTTCCTACCTTAGATTACGACGGTTTCCTGGCTACATATGTACCAGAACCAAATACTTCAACAGTACATCGTGGTTCCTACAATCCCATTTGGGACAATGTAGAGATTTGGAAAGACAGACGTAGAGAGGAATGGAACGAAAAAGGTCTGAAAAAGGTCTTTACCCTGCACAACGAGAATATCGTCGTCAACAATGGGTAATAGGACGCTGGAGACGACCTAGAATATGTACAGAAGAATATTTATCTGCACTTGCAGAAGCAGAGGACGCTGTACGACACAATAGAGAGGAAGAAACACCTCTTCCTTGGGATCCTGATCATCCATGGATACACCTCCCTAGAGGAAGAAAACCTGGACCTTTTGTCTCATTCAAAACGGATGACATACCAGAAGACGACTTACCGGAGAACAACTCCGAGAGTGTTTACAACACTTCTGATGATGAAACCACAACTGAAGGAGGAACCGATTGGGATCACGATGCAGCAGTTGCTCATGAACACCTCATTTCCTACTTTATTTTCAGTTATTATCCAAGTACTGATCCTTTCGAGCAGATCCTATTTGCTTGAAATCTTCACTATGGCAAACATTACTCCTACTGAATTCCAAGTCTCCAAAGATACTATCAGTAGAGTTCCTGTCCTCATTGGTGCCTCAAACTATACTGCGTGGGCCCTTGCCCTGCGAGGACCCCTCTCCATGCTTGGAGGATGGTGTTTCATCAATGGATCACATCTCCACGACACCATTGCCACTAATGCCGACAAAGAGAAATGGATTGCTATTGATCAAAAGATTCATGGATTCATAGCAACCACTCTCTCCGTCGAGTTACAACAACAAGTAGTCTGGGAGTATGCTCCTATCACTGGCAACACTCATCCTTCCCTCGCTCATGTCTTATGGACTCAAATGGAGAATCTTTTCGGAAAGAAAGGAATCCCAGGACAATTCCTTATCTTTTCAGATCTTTTACGCACCCGTGTCGACATGAATAAAGTCTCTGAGGGCTTATCGACCATCACTTCCCTTTTTACACAACTAGAATCAGCTGGTCTGACTATACCCCCTCATCTCAAAGCCATGATCCTTCTCTCTCGCCTTCCCTCTTCCTTCAACCACATGATTTCCCACATAATCCAAACTGTGGAGCAAGCTGACTTCACTGTCAATGCAATGCTTCCTCGTATCTCAAAGGAAGTCAATACTCTTTGTTCTGGTCTTACTTCTCGTTCTCTCGCTCATCGACTCTCCTCTTCCGAGTCTAACAACTCGAGATCCAATAGTTCTGTCAACAGAACCTCTACTCTTCAACGTGGACCTGGTCCACAATGTCCTTGGAACAACCACAATCAATCTGGTAATGGAAACCAAAATGGTAACCATTTTCCAAATCAGTCTAATGGTTCGAGTAACAACCAGAACCAAGGTCGTGGTCGAGGTTCTTTTAGAGGTCAAGGAAGTGCTTCTGCTCGTCGTGGTAAACACCAAGCAGATAATTACCACAAGCGACAAGAATGTAAGAACTCGAAAGGAAAAGGACGCGCTACTGTAATCGATGGTCCTTTTGCCAATATGGCTACCATCGAAGAAGAACCAATGGTATTTGAACTTTCTGACTCTACCGATGCTACAGAAATCTTACCGGAATAGGTTTCCAAGGACGTTTCCGTCTTATATGACGAGTATCAAGACGAATTCATGGTTACCCAGGAAGATGAAGATGATCATGGATCCACAATCGCACATTCCGGATGGCAATCTGCTTCCGAGACGTTACACTGAGTGGCTCAATCATCTCTTATTAATATGACTATCGCTAACCTGAACAATCAGGACAACAGCATGAATAATGCCGGACCCAGTCTGTCCCTTCCTACTCCTCTACCTCGAAGATTCAACTCTTATGAGAGACAGCAGGTGGATATTAGAAATGGTTCCTACCAAATCCCTGCTCGGAGGAAGGAAAAGGAGAATACCCGAGTTATAGAAAGTTACTATGGTGACACTCGGAGATATCATAATGGTACCTGGAAGAATGGACTTACTCCCAGAGATAGAGCTTCACTCGATTATGACGATATAGATGACTGGGGAGATCATGATTGTAGCAGTTATGATAATGACGATTACTGCCGTGAAGCTTATGCTGTAGGATCTTCGACTCATAAGTTTACCCGCTAACAGAGTTTCTGAGGACACATTGGATGATCGACTCAGGTTGTTCTGACCATATTACACCCATCGAATCAGACTTTACAGTACTTGGTAATGATACCAAATACGCTCGTATTGCTGATGGTAATTCAATAAAAATGATTGGACCTGGTGTCGTCTTACTGAAATCTATCGGACGAAAGACACCCCTCACCCTTAAAGGTGTTTGGTTCTCTCCTGATGCCTCTTGTCGACTCCTGTTGACGAATCAATTAGCTTTACAGGGCGATAAAACAGTGATTGGCAAGATGACTGAAATCTTTGACAAGCAAGGTCACCTTGTTATCCGGGCTACTGCCTCATCACCTGGTGATATTCTTCACTGGTTTAAGTTGGAAACGATTACTCCTACTGGAGATGTTCATACCTTGCAGGATGTTTCTTCTTTTGACCGTTGGCATCATCGTTTCGGGCATAGTTCCGATAATGCTCTTCGACATGCTTCGACTTCTACAAAGGGTGTCCCAAAATTACTCCCACCTTCGACCCCTACCCCCCCTTGTCATGGCTGCCAACTTGGTAAATCCCATGAGCGCCCTCTTGGTCCTTCTGAGAAGCGCTCTTCCCGGGTTCTTGGTTTGGTCCACACCGACCTCATTGAACTTCCGACTGAGTCTCGTACTCGTAACCATTAGATTCTCACTTTCATTGATGATTGTAGTGCTTTTGCTTTCCTTGCTTTTATTCATCGCAAGAGTGATGTTGCTTCGCGTTTTCGTGACTTTTCGGTTACCTCTGTCCGTTCAGACCGAGGTGGGGAATATCTTGGACAAGAACTAGTATCGTTCTTCACATCCAAAGGTATCTCTCGACAATATTCTGTTCCTCATCTACCACAATAGAATGGTAGAGCTGAGAGATTCAATAGAACTATCATGGAAAAAGCACAAGCTATCCGTTTAAATGCATGCCTTCCGAATTCCTTTTGGCAAGATGCTGCAGACACGGCTCTACATATCTATAATAGACAACCAATGAGACGACACAGATGGAAAACACCCTCTGAGATTTTCCATGGTAATAAACCCGATGTTTCATATTTCCGAGTCTTCGGTTGTAAAGCATATGTCTTCATACCGAAAGATTTGAGACAAAACAAACTCACATCAAAGGCAGAAGAAATGGTCTTCCTAGGCTATGAACAAGGTTCTAAAGCTTATCGCTTTTATTGTCCAACTCGTCGACACATATTCATATCATCTACTGCCACTTTCGATGAAGTAACATTTCCTTATTGTTCAAAGAAACTAAGACCTATAGACGAACTTTCCGCTATTCCAAATTCATCTGAGTCACTCATTCCAGATGAAGAAGCCGCACTACCTGACCCAAATGGAAATGGACCAGATAAGATCTATCCTGATCAGATCGTTACTTATCCTTCCATAGTATTTCCACCACAAATCCCACCTAACAATTTATTACCAAATCCTTATATTCCATCACCAAATCAATCACCTCCGAATCCATCACCATGGAATCTACAATCTGGTGGTTTTGATTTCTCTCAATTTCCAGATGACTCACCTGTACCTCCACCAATAAATATCAATGAAGACGAACCATCCGAGACATTACCATCATACAGTCCTCTTCATAAAGGACAAACACGTACTGATCGAGAAGCTCCTATTCCTTCTGCAGTGATAGTTTTCTTCGTAGGACAAAGAATCACCCCCTTCGTAAGCCCGGGTCGACCACGACCAATAAAGAGTCGAAGCTGGAGGAGGAGGGGAGGTCGGTGATAAGATCGCAGGAGATCTGCTGAAAAGGGCGGGAGCAGGTGGATTTGATCGGGGTAAGGGGAGGAACGGTGGGGTGGGTGTTTGCCTTGCACTGTTGGCAGAGGGAGCAACCTTCGACGTATGCGCGGACGAATTGAGCGAGACCAGGCCACCAATACTCGGCAGCAACGAGTTGGCGGGTTTTGAGATAGCCAGGATGGCCCGCCGAGGGGTGGTCATGAGAACGAGCGACGATGTCGCGGCGAAGGGAAGCAGAATCAGGGACATAAACGCGGTTCTGATAAGTGAGGAGACCACCGTCGACTTGCCAGTCGGAAAGACGAGAGCGGAAGGCAGGAGGAATGGTGCCATCGAGGGCTTGGAGAGCATTGCGCACAAGAACATCGTCACCAGAATTGGAAACAATGAGATCGCGCAGGGTGGTATCCACCATGCGGACGAAGAGAGAGGGGGGGAGGAGAGTGACATCTTCATTGTCCGGAGCGATAGAGAGCTTGTCTGGTCTTCGAGAGAGGGCATCGGGACCGGCAAGTGCGGTCCCAGGGACATGGGTGATCTTAAGATCGAAGTCTGCAAGGTCTAGAAGCCAACGAGCTTGCCGGCGATTTAGGTGTTGGGGGGCTGCGGAAGAAGGTGAGGTTTTTGTGATCCGTGAAGACCTGGACGGGAAAAGGGGATTCCCGAAGGTACTGACGCCATGCTTTGAGGGCACGAATGACAGCTAGCAGCTCACGGTCATAGATGTCATAGTTACGCTCTGCAGGAATGAAGGATTGGGAGAGGTAGGAGCAGGGGTGCCAATCACCATTGGAATCGGTCTGAAGGAGAATAGCGCCAGTAGCATCTCGTGAAGCGTCGGTGGCGATGGCAAAGGGAGCGGAGAGGTTAGGGAGGCGAAGGACTGGTTTGGAGAGAAAGGATTCCTTAAGGCGGTCGAAAGACGACTGACAGGCGTCAAACCAGACCCACGGTTTGTCCTTCTTGGTGAGGTCGATGGGGGGGCGAGCGATGTCGGAGTAATGATCGATAAAACGTCGATAGAAATTGGCAAAACCCAGGAAAGAGCGGACAGTTTTGACTGTGGTGGGGGTAGGCCAAGAGGCGATCCCATCTAGTTTAACTGGGTCCATGGCGAGGGTACCAGGCTTAACGATCATTCCGAGGTATTCGACTTCGGCTGTGGCAAAGTTACATTTCTCGAGGCGGAGATGGAGGTCTAGATCGGCCATTCGCTGGAGAACTCGTTTGGTATGTTCAGAGTGAGAGGCGTCGTCGGGAGAAAAGATGAGGAGATCGTCCATGTAGATTACAAGCCATCCTTCTGCGATCATGTCTCGGAAGGAGTTGTTCATGAATTTTTGAAAGGTAGAAGGGGAGTTGTTCATTCCGAAGAACATAACCATAGGTTCAAAGAGACCCTTATGAGTGATGAAGGCGCCTTTCCATTGATCTCCCTCCTTGATGCGGACATTATTATATCCCCAACGGACATCGAACTTAGTGAACACCTTAGCGCCTTTGAGTTTATCAATGAGATCGGAAATGAGGGGGAGAGGATAGGCGTCTCGGGTGGTATGAGAGTTGAGGTAACGATAGTCTTGGCAAGGGCGAAGTTTTCCGTCTTTCTTTTTCACGAAGAAAAACGAAGAGGCTTGGGGGGATTTGGAAGGTCTTATCTTTCCGCTGCGAAGGTTTTCTTCCAAGAAGGCTTCGGTAGCTTTCTGTTCGTCGGGTGAGAGGGGGTAGACCTTTCCAATCTTAGGAACAAAGGTCTCGTCAAGTTGTATGGCATGGTCGTAAGGGCGAGACGGTGGTAAGCGTGAGGAGGCCTCTTCGGAAAAGACAGAGGAGAAAGCTTGGTATTCTGGGGGAAGGGTGGTTTTGGGTTTGGATTTCTCAGCTTCGGCTGCGAGATTGGTGGCGGTGGTAAGGCGAGCGATCAGGTTAGATCCCTTGGGAATAAAACGAGAACCACATCTCATTACTCGACAGAGGACCCTGTTAACCGTGGCTCGTTCAAGGAACTGGGATTCAGTTTCGAATCCGAGAAAGCGGTACAGTTTTTTGTTGTGAGCAGGGTGGATTTCGACGTGGCGAGGCGGTTTGGTCTTGGGGGTTTCCCGAGGAGTTGATCGGGAAAAGTGGGCATTGTGTCGGTCTAGGTCGGCGGTGTATAGGTGATAGAGATCTGCGGATTGATCCACAGATTCCGGGATAGTGAGGGTTTGTCTGTCCCAATCGATCGTAGGATTGGCATTCCGAAGCCAAGGAAGACCTAGGATGACATTCTCGTTTCCACAGTCCATGATATGGAAGGTGACCTTCTGATTGATCTTGCCAATGTCCACGAAGAGGGTGGTGGAGAAAAGGATGTCGCCCTTCCAGTTGGCAGATTGGTCGACGTTGCGGACTCTGATAGGTATGGGGAGACGATCTCGAGGGAGGTTGTTTCTACGAACGAAGGCCCAGTCGATGCAGGAGATTTCTGCACCACTGTCGATGAGAGCGGAGGTTTCGACGACTTTGAGAGAGTGCGAGGGAGTTACTAGTGAAATAGGGATTTTCATAGCTTTAGACGAAGAGGACACTAGTACAGGTGCACACGTAGAGATAGGAGAGCCTTGTGTCGAACGAGGTCTCCGTTTTAAAAATCCTGAGAGAAAGAAGCTTTTCCTACAACCTTTTCATCGTCATCATCATCCTCGATCTCCTCTAGGTTAGGCAGATCATCTTCTTCGGCCTTAGCTACCTTCCTAGTCGTTCCTTTGAAGAAAGAGGAGTTGGTTGAGAATGTGGAGCACGAGGCAGCGTTATGTCCCGCTTTCCTGCAGCGAAGGCAGAGCCCTTGTTTGAAGCATCGTTCCCTCTCGGAAGGGGTGAGTTTAGGGATACGGACCGCGTCCACGTCCATGGCATTGGGATCTCGTTCTTTGGCAGAAGCGGTAGAAGTGGGAGTGAAGGGGTTGACGAAGGATCGTCCTTTGTGCTGCTGGGAAGTGAGGTAAGCTCGACGTTGTTGATCGTCGATCCTCTGGGCGTGAGAGTACCATTTAGCAATGGTAGTGGGTACTTCCTCCATGAGGTAGATCTTTCCGGACAAGGAAGGGGGGATACCCGGGGAGAAGTAGTGGCAGAGGGTAGATTCCTCGGTGACTTTGGAAGTAGCGACGTTACTCTGGAACTGGGAGATGTATTGAGCGAGGGACATGGAGTATTTCCCAGGGGATTTCTCGATCATCCTCTGAGTAGTTAGCCAAGCTAGGGCGTTGGCTGCGGAGTTGGAGTGTTCGAAACTCGCTTTGAATTCTTTGTTAAAGTCGGCCCAAGTCCCTAGAGTAGTTTTCCCAGCGTCGATGAGCTTAGCAGTGTAGGTATCGGCCCATGTGGCAGCATTTCCTGTTTTCATAAAAGACAGTGCGTAGGCGACCTTCCTATCATCGTTGTTATAGATCTCGTCATTGATGATCAAGTATCTCGCCACAGATCGCAGCCAGGGCAAGGCGTTTCGTTGGTTCCCATCATAGGAATCAGGAGGGCACATGCGAAGCTCAACCGGCTTAGACATCGTGGTAGGAGGCAGCTTGGGTTTCGAGATGGTTGGGGTGGGGCCCAGAGATGCGAAGATGTTTCCACTAGGGGTGTATGAGGAAGCCTGAGGGGATGGGGGGGTAGGAGCTCGAGGGAGGGTTAGGCTGGACGAGAGTTGGTGGGCTAGCTCGGTGTCGAGGCGAAGGATCCTTTCTTGTTCAGTATCAGACAGAAGGGGAAGGTCTAAGTCTGTTTTGTCCTCGTCACTAGAACAGTGTTGAGGAGGGACGTCAGGGGAGTCTGGGGCTGAGGTTTCTTCTCTCCAAGAAGAGGTGGATAAGGTTTGTCGGTGGGACGAAGTGGGCAAAGGGTTTCTGGGGATGGAGGGAACGTTCCGCTCCGGTCTTCGGTAGGGGGGTTGAGACATGGTGGTGAAGGCGGTTCACAACGATGGTGACCGCAAAGAAAGCTAGAGCTTTTGTTACAGCTGGCCCGGATAGGGTCGGATGTAGACTTGGAGGCGAAGACTAAGACGAAGATTGGTCGAGCAGACGTAACGCCTGGCGAGACCCGAGGACTAAGGACGAAGGGTACGACGAGGAGGATCTCACGAAGAGTCGCTTCACTCGAAGACTCGAAGACTAAGGTCACACCCGAAGAGGGCAGAGGCTCGAAAGTACTAGGAGACGAAAGACTCGGGGGGATGCAGGAGACTCAGATGATATTCCAAGTAGCTCTAGCTTAGGGTTACAGAACGAGAGGGTACTCTATATATACTAAAGAGATGGAATGCGAAGGAATCGCAAGGAAGGGACGCGTCATCCGCAGTAAGGATGATTAAGAAGCTGCGGAGGATAAGTAATACAGATGACGAAGCGAAGGCGTCATTATGAGTCAGAAGGACCGGGAAGACTCGGAAGGAAACGGAAGGAATAGGGACTGGAAATAGGGAGAAGTAGGACCGTCAGCGATGTGGAACGAAACGCGAAATCGCCCGAGGTCTATGATACATTGTGAATACTAAATATAGGCGATAAGCATGGCAAAGGGAAAGAGAAAAGATATACATAGAGAGTCGAGGAGACAATCGTAACAGCGCCTTTAAGAACAGGAACACGGGAAATGGTTTCTCAAGTGACATTGAACTCAGAAGGGACGACTTGAGCCATTGTGAATCTACAAAGTAAAAAGGATCTGTTCAAAACAATCAGTGATAAGCGGAAGTGGGCATAGAAAGAAATAGTGAGGAAGGGATTTGTGTTCTAATGCCGCTTCGATATCCCAGTAATCATTCCCTTGAATCGATTCGAAATCAGATTTATTATGCTGTATTGTTTTCTCATCTCGAGACTGAGTCTCGGTAACATCCTCTTGTTCTTCCTCGTAAACCTCAGGTCCACGGTAACATGCTTCTCCAGGAAGTGGTTCCTCTTCTTCTTCGTTCTGTGTCATGACCGGCAATCGTATGGCCCACCCCGTTCTTATCAGCCTTGCAAATATCAATGCAAGTATACGCAGCAAAATGTCACTTCACGGATATCTGCTTCTGCCAGTGGCCCTCCTCCCGCTTCCGAAGAAGTTTGTACAAAAGAACTCCCGCATCCGTGGATTGCTGCAGGATCGACTTGTCCATAAAGCACTCGATCGTGTCCTCGCACCTCTCAAGATAGCGGCCACCGTAGGGATCAAATAGGATCATGATGAATGACCCGGTGGGAAACTTGCGCTACTGCTATACCGCATTAGCATCATGGATCGCAGACACCCCCGAAGAGTCTCTTCTCACCGCCACAAGCCCGAAGGCACCCCCCGTCACAACCGCCATGTCCAAAGACTTTGGTGACCCATTCCGTCACCCTTCCCACACCAGTCAGATGACACTGACTGCTATTCGGACTGCTTACGCGGAACATGATCCTCCCGACTACAAGAACTTCATCAAGGTCATAAGATGTCTGGGTCTGAACGGGGTTCTCGAACCTTTCTGGGTGGGTTGGCCACTTTTCGAACCCTCCCAATTCATCAACCCGGATTGCCTCCATCACTTCCATAAATTCTTCTGGGATCATGATGTTCCATGGTGTCACGGTATTGCTGCTGTTGGGGCGGCTGAACTCGATTTCCGCATTTCGCTTTTGACGAAGGAATATCAAAACTAGTCTTTTAAAGTCCGGTCCGGTCCGGTTTTTTGCCTAATTTGGGCAAGACTGAGACCGAACCGGTCCTGGGAATTTCCTGATATGGAAAAAACTGGACCAAGACCAATAAAAACCGACGAAACGGTCTTTGTCGGTCTTTTGCTGGTTCGGTTACGGTTCGTAACTGGTCATCAGGGGTGTGAAACATACTATGCATTCCCGGCTTCCGGCTCATATTTTGTTCATCCAAATCGGTTCAGGGGTCGTTGAGATATGATTGATTTAAGAATGCATGTCATTCTCGAGTATATCTACTTACAAAACCTATTTCTGAGAAGAGATTACCGTGGGATCTGCGCTTAGCGGTGGCTGTACCGATGGTAGCCGGGTCACGTGGCTTCCATTTCCGCCATGGAGTATGAAATTCGACCCATATGCGCCCGAGATATGGCCGATCTCGAGTGATATGTCATTTTGGAGAAGGTAATTTGAGAAATTGTCATAACTATCTCAAATAAAATCGTAAAAATGTGGGAAAATCAGGGAAAATCCCCATACATACCCCCAAATAGGGGACAATAGGGGCTACCTCAAAAGACCGGTCTTAACTGGTCCTGACCGGTTTTTTGAATTTTTTGAAAATCAACAGACTGAGACTGGACTTTTCAAAACCTAGCAAGACCAAACCACTTCGGTCCGGTTCGGTCTTTTATCGGTCTTTTATCAGTCTTAAGACCGGACTTTCGAACACTAATCAAAACTGAAACAAGTCATGGGACGCGACCACCGTGCCATCCAGCGGTACATTGTCGGCGTCATTGCTGGTGCTGTCCCGAGGCGTTTCCTCATTGCTATACGATCACTGATGGATTTTCGCTATCTGGCCCAAGCGCCCATGTTCACAGACGATTCGCTTCTCAATGTTGCTGATGCTCTGCAAGGCTTCCACGATAGTAAAGACGCCATCACGCTTGCTGGAGCATGGAAGGACTCCTGGCAGATTCCCAAATTGGAGCTGCTTCAAAGCGTTGTTCCAAGCATACACCTCAACGGTGCTGGCATGCAGTGGTCTGCAGACCCTACAGGACACGCTCATGTACAAGAAATCAAGGTTGCGGCCTGTGCTGGGAACAATCACGATTACTACAGTCAAATCGCACGCCATCTGGACCGCGCGGAGAAATGTTTCCGCTTCGACATTGCTACATTCATGGCATCCAAAGAGAGCAGATCAGATCTACAAGAAGCCGAGGAAGATACCTTTGAGCAAATTGAGGAACACGAGCTACTCAGAAATACTTGGAATATGTAGGTATGTCCAAGGGGGGCTGTAAAATCCAACATTTTGAGATGAAATATAACAAATATAACAAATATTGTGTATTGTGTAATAATATGTGAAAATATTAGATATTTCTGGTTATTATCCAGGGGTAGTTTTTCCTGATGGTGGCTGTATCCCCAACGCTGTGAAGCCATACCGCACTCTGGCCACCATCACTACGGCTTTCCACCTTTCCACCAAACCATCCGTGAGACTCGTCATAATTGTTTGGTATACAATCTAAAAAACTAACAAGGAGCTTCTCTGTGAGGAAAGAGAATTCAAAGATAGGATAACCTCTGGGCATTGTTACAGTGAGCTGGATATAAATAACAGTATGTTGCCATTGATTAATGCCTCCGTTCTGTTGAGCAAGCTGATCTCGATGTTCCTCAAGATGTCCTGTGATAAGGGCTGAAAGCTTGTGGGAGTGGGATAACAACTAAATAGTGACTCTGGAGTCCACTGTGAGTAACCAAGGGGCGTGGACGAGGCTGCTGCCATGTTCAATATTCTGGACCTTCACGCGGCTTTGTCAGAATATCTTTGTCGCGTTCAAAACGGAACACCACATCACGTGTCAGGGGTTAGAAACCAGCACAACTACCCATTGCTGTTCGACCGGCTTCAAATATGGTACAAAGTCCCTGTCCAACAGATGCTATTCCATGACAGACAAACTCCGGATGCTCCGCAGACGTTACGAGCCCTACCTCCATCCACTGATAACCTGCATGGCCTGTATGATGCCGTTATCGTCAACGCAGACCCGAACAGTGATTGGCCACAGTGGGGTCTTGATGGTATGACTTTTCCTTTTCTGATTATAGACATTTCACTCACTTCTATCCCATGTGGCAGGTCACTCAGTTGTTCAGGTTCGGATGATATTCCGCCCTCTGCACACAGATCATCTCGCGCTCTATGTTCAGCGCTTTGACACTGTTTCGCAACAGCGAAATACGAGCGACATCAACCCTGGAACGGGTATGCACTTGGTACGTCGTGCGGTTCGGCCAGACGGGAGCAGGGTTGGTGATGTGATACCGACCACTCAAATTCGTTCCCCCACACATCCGATCATACCTGACTTCGGCAAAGAGGCACATTCGCGGTTGACGAGCTCAAATAGCTATGAATTTTCGTTTGATTTCTGGCTCAATAGATATTGGTCAAAAGAGTTTTATTACGCGCTCTCTCCTAATCTCGTTGTTACTCATTTGTAGTCACGGTTGACATACTATGTAATAAGCCTGTTCCTCATGGATTTATCACTTAATCGATAGGATCGATCCGGATTGTGAAAGATCAAAGTTGTTACGATCGTCCCCTAGATTCTCTATGTATCTCTTTTCTCTCTCTCTTTGCTATGCATTTCGCCTCTACACTGTATTCACCTTGTACCACCAACCTCGGGCGATTTCGTGTCTCGTTCCACATCGCTGACGGTCCTACTTCTTCCGATTCTCCATCCCTGTTTCTTCCGTACTCTTCCGAGTTTGCCCTATCTTTCTGACTCGAGATGACTCAACTGCTTCGTCATCCCTTCGTCATCTGTATCACTAATCCTCCGCAGCTTCTTACTCATCCATACTGCGGATGACGCGTCCCTTCCCTACGTTTCCGTCATATTCCATCTCT
>JBBPOJ010001008.1:0-17435 GCA_038091395.1 Leccinum rimulosum
AACGGTATCGGTGCAGTGAGGCACGAGTGAAGCCACAGTGCTCCAAGTCCGCCCACTCTCAGCCTCTGCCCACCACCACCCTCTCCTCGAAGCACACGGAGCGATGTCCAATTAACCTCACAGACTCCTCAACGGGATTCAGGTGGTGTCGGACGAGGTCTGGAACCAGCTGCAAGGCGACAAGCTGGCCGCAGAGGAACGAGAATAGACACGCAAAGGAAGAGGAAGGTAGACTTCGACGAGAGGCGAACAAAGCACGCGACGCAGAGAGACGGGCGGATGAACAAGCCAAGCCTGCGCGTGGCAGCTCTTGAGAGAGTCAAACAGCAGGCTGTGGAAGATAAGGCGAAGTTCGAAAAGCTGCAACGCGAACCGGAAGACGCTCGGAAGCGCGCGGCGGAAGAGAAAGCAGCTATGGAACGGGTGATAGCCAAGCTGAAGCTGAAACAACAAGAGGAGGCTCGGAGTCAGCGAAAGGAGAAGGAACTGCAGTCTAAACTGAACCGATCTGGTCTCTACTCGATGGGATATAAGTGGGTGAGGCAAAGGGGGGACGCACTGGATCATATCTAACTTTTACTGTCAATCCCGCCCACGCGGTCTATCGTTGCAACCATGCTTTCGACTTAGCAACAGGTATCCCAAGCGTAATCGCCCCGAGCTGTGCCATGATACTATCTCTAATGTTCCAAAATCGTTCAAGAGCTGTAGCTGAACAGCCGACTGCAGGTCAGATGACATGGCGTAAATTTGATGGCAGTGCCTGGGTAGCATTTGGTCAATGGCGAAAGACAATGGGGATGAAAGGATTAGACCGGGTCACCTGGCAGGATGTGCAGCTTTTATTACCACCCCAAGCCTGGGTCGGTAACAAATTCAATTTCTCAACACAGCACGGAGAGGCAGAAATACCACTGTAGAGAAGTTGTCACACTACAAGTAAACTTGCAATGCATAGTTCGAAGCAGTCGCCTTGGGCTAGGATTGTTTTCTTGAACCAAAGAAATCTTCTGAGATTAGGTGGTCGTTGCGTCGGTCGATAGAAACGGCTAAATACAAATGACGCGAGATGCCCAGGTCCGAGGACGCAGCGATCGCGTCCGAGTCAGCCATGGAAGGTGATGAAAAAGAATCGACGAAATTTGATGTGCTGTTGATCAAGACAAATTTTTATGGTGGGTAATGGCGGCCAGGCTGTTCTTGCCGGTGGGGATTTGGCGGGTCGCACCGTCTCGATTGTTGCATAGAATGTGACGAAGAAGGATTTAAAAGGGCTGTTGTAACCATTGATACACAACTGAAACGGAGGATGCGCCGCATAACCACCTGCTGAGGGCGCTATGGACGTTTGGCAACGCATCTATATGATCGTCACGTCGATTCGGATGAGTAGACGAAGCTCTCGCCTGGGGCGACCGCGAAAGCGATGGCTTTTGATCAGCCGACAAAGACCATGTTGGACGCGACGCAAATGTTGAGGAATAAAACATATGGAAACGGGCATGAAGCTCATCTGCCCATCGGTTCCGAACCCCCGTCAAGCATTCCAAACCCAAGCCTGCTTCCAATCCTAAACCCGAATCGCTTCCCTTGGTTTCCCGGCCGTCTCAGGACCCGTCATTTGCATCTCGACACTCGTAAAACCTTGGACGACCTTGCAGGCAGCAGGACATCTTACCCGTCTAGAGGAACTCGCGACGGGATTCAAACGCCTCAAACAACTCACACCCGACTAATTGGTTTGCGTCGTTTGCGTCGTTTTCACCGTATCCTCTTTCCCTTTCAGATCGCGCGCCGTGTGTTCTCGTTGAACGTTTAGATTAACAGGGTTTCACTGGCAAGTCCCTACGTACGCCAATATATCCCATCCTTTCCCAACAACAGTAAGCAGCTCGCTCGACGGACCCACGGACTGGAAAGCCCTCCGGGCTGCTGCCCACTCTTACATGCGCTCACTACGCCTTACGCCTTTACTATAGGGATGGAATTTCAGATTCACAAATATGATTTTGCTGATCAGTGTTGGTTTTTCAGATTAACTTGCTTACCATTCGTTGAAATGTGAGGGATCTTCTTTGGCAGTTTAGAGTCATTGAGCAGCCTAACTGGGGCTGTAGCGGTGTGAGGACATGTATATTTGAGTTTCTGTGGATTGAGTGTGGCTTCGTCGAGCTTCACAACTGGCTGATTTAGTTTGAACATGCGTATCACAACATGAGCGTTCTATTTACTGCCCGGAGGGCCTTGCTATGTAGTTCACGATGAACGACGAATCACTGTTATCTCAATTATTTGCAGACTTCATCCACCTGGGAGTCGGGGACAGGCGCCTTGCGCCGCTATGACGTATCTCACAGAGGACGAAAACAGATTCAACAGCGGTAGGTGTAACGGAGCCCCCTGACGAGAGCCTTTGCAGGCTCGAAACCGCCTCTATCCCACTCCCTTATCTGTCCCTACTCGTACTGTAGAACGTACCCTCTAACGGCCGATCGCCCGAGTCTTAGTGAATGCTGGTTGGATCAATGTAGCTATACAGATGTACACAAAATACATCGGGTTACAAGTTAGTAGCTAAAAAAGCCCGAGCCTCATCTTCTACGAACTTCAAGAACCGTTTGGTTCTCTTAAAATGTAGGCGCAGGGTAGACTTCCAATCAACAGGCGCCCTGATTGGAACATGGATGGGTTCGAGCGACCCCTGCCCAACTTCTGGGTCGAGTTTTTTCATGATGTCTCTAAACTTTTGTTCTCCAGAGTTGGACCACATGCCTGGATGGATCCCAGAGTTTTCCCAAATGTCGGGGGTGGGGAAGAAGGACAAGAGCTTCCTTTGTCCAACTCGACCTCCCGTCCCAGCTGTAAGAAACCAAGTGAGGTCTGGTCAGGACGATAGGAGAAAAGCAACACTTACAGCAATCCACATGGAAAAAGCCACACAGGAGTCGAATCTCATCTTCGGAGATAAAGTCCTCGATGTAGACAACATCCTCCCCACGAGCTTTCCATCGCAAACCATACTGCAGCACGTCGGGGGAGGGCCCGTCCAACAAATCATCAACGGTGACATACAAGGAGCAGATGCGGGCAAGTATTCCTCCACGAAGTGCCGCGACCTTCAGCCGTTGATGCAAGAGTAAGACTCTGACGCTATCCTGGTATGCATGGAAGTCAAAGTGAGACGGTCTGAAGTTCTCAGGTCTCAGCCGGGGGCCGAAAAGAGGAGGAGGTGAGGCACGAAGAGGTACGTGTGAGGCTTCCTTGACAAATACGTGCGTTCGGTACCCCCGTTCGCATGCTTCTCGTACCACATCTTCCAACGACGGACCCCAGCCTTCCCGGATGCATTGCGTGACGGCGACGGCAGACTCTACGACTAAAACCCACGGCTTGACGAACGGCGTAGACGTAGGGGTTACGAGGTAACCATCGAATTCCTTGTTAAACTCGTCGCAGTGGAGCGTGAGGGCACTGAACGTGAAGTGCCCTTGGTTACCCTCCTGCAGTTGTGAGTTCTTCAAGTCCCAGAACCGGTCTGGAATGGGAACATTCTGGTCTATCAAGGTTACCAAGTGGCAGACTCCACGCCCTGCCGTTTTGCTGGCGACTGCATTTTTTTCCATGAGAATCTCAGCGACGTCTTCTATGGAAAGGGTGTCGTCTGTGGGAGTAAGTGTGCCGTGCTTCAACTCCTCCGAGATGAGGCGAACGTCAAATCCAAAGCGGTCGTGAATCAAGATGTCTAGTTCGGGCGTCATGACGGGCTGATCCTCGACCCCTGTGGCATGCGAGAACACAAGGGCTTGCTTGTCATGGTCGCGGGGAAGACTCTTGACAGGGAGGCGAGCGGAAACAAGGTCCGAGGAGTGTGGTAGGGGCTTGGGGCTTGGGGGGGGAGTGTCGACCTTTTCTTCGAGCTCAGGTGGGCTTTCCAGAGGGTCAAAGTCCGTGCAAACATCCCATTCATTGAAGACATCGTTGAACTTGCGTTGTCCAGGAGTTCTGTCCTCGGAATCCTGCGTGTTCTCCCAGCACCATTCGACGTCACAGCCCTGGGCCAGTGTCCTCCTCCTAACGCCACCGACTGTGGGCCAGTGGTAGACCTTAGACTTTTTAGTCCACCCCCTACGAGCAGCCTCCCATGCGTAGCTCTCAAAGCGATCCAACTGGGAGGCATCTGCCTTTTTCTTTATCTCCTCTGCCTGTCTCCTGCGACGTTCGATAAACTCCAGCGGCGACTCTGTCGGTTTTTGCACGGTTGGGATGGGCTCAGGGACTTCAAGTTGAATGTCAGGGAAAACGGGCTGCAGGGATTCGACTTGAACGCCAGGGGGTTCTGTTGGCTGACTGCGTCGCTCTATAAGCACTCGAACCTGGTTGGAAGTGATGCTCTGCCACCCATGTTTATTGATGTAGTGAACACAGTAGCCGAGGATGTTGTGGTCGGGGATGTGGTGGAAAAAGGGCGATAGTTTGATCACCGTGTGCTTCAATTTGGGGACAAGTTGTTCATTTGCTTTTCCCCAATAAACCCAGAACCGAACGCCTGAGTACATAAGCGAGAGTCGATACTGCTGGAACCACATGTACTCTGCGCGGTTAAGCACAAAGCCAATTCGAGTTCCCAATACAGCGTGCATGTCGACTAAGTCCTGCACAGTGGTATCTGATAAAATCCCAGGCTGTTTAAGCAAATCCTCGATGCTGGGGGCGCGGTCTGCATTAGGCCGAATGGTGTACCGAAAGTGCCTCTCGGCACGGAGGGAAAAAAACATGGAGAAGAGGCCAAGGAGTACGACGAACGCGTCACGGGAAAGCTTGATGGCCTTGACTGCCCTATGATGAGTGACATAGGAACGCTTGTAGTGGTAGTCGGCAGGGTAGGGAAAAAACTCCACCGCAAAAGGGACACAGAGACCAGCAGATAGGATTGAGATGGCTGCAGTGAGGGTGTCCTCGAGGCTGATCCAGGACTTCAAAAGCTCCGGCTCCAGCTGGTAGCGCCCATTAGGGCCCTGCACAACCTTGTAGTGCGCTAAGCGTCGAAGAAGGGGGTGGATGAATTGGGGGTGTCGGGGAATGTAAGCAAGCTGGGGGTATTTACAGAGGTTCCAGTGGAACTCAAAGGCCTCAGATAGGTTGATGAAGTCGATACCGAACTGGCGGTCGATGTCAGGCTCCATAGGGGGTGGGTTGTAGGGTTCAACGGGGGACGTGAAGACGGAGCCATCTTTTTGGAGCACGATGTAATTTGGAGGGCTGTCGTAGTGGGTCTGGTCGAAGGCGGAGTGGCTAAAACATAGATTAGTACACAGAGAAACCAAGGGGGCGGGGAAAGGGCTACCTTGGAACATGGTGCGGCATGGCTACGACGCAAAGAGGCGGTCAAGCTGATGGCAACGTGAAGCGACTCGAACGTGGCAACAAGGAGATGAAGGGAGTTTGGTGACGATGTTTGGGGGCAGCGGTCGCGGATTTCGAACGTCAGGGGACACTGTGAAGACGGCGGCAGAAGTTTGAGGGGACACCAAGCCAACCACGTCGTGAAACGTCAAGGTGGGACAGAGGTGGATTGGGGCAGGGGGTCCAGCGGTGAGAAGATGGCGATGGTAAGAATCAATAGATTCAAGTCGGTGACTTATAGCCAACCACGTCAAGGTGGGACGGTGAGGCGATGGTAAGAATCAATAGTTTCCCCAGGCTGGGGAGTCGGGAACTGCCGCTACGATCGGTAACGCCAGTCAGTAACGCAAATAGGTCACAACTGAGCATCGTTTCAAACCGTTGAGAGCCCTACATCCCCCGCGAACGACAAGCTCATCAACTTTTGCAAGATCCTGCAGTCTCGCCGCTTCCGGTGGGCATGGAGTGATACGTGCTGTGTCAACCAGAGCAACAAGGGAGTTCAGCAAAAATCAGTTGTCACCATGTTTCAGTGGTATCGTCGTGCGGCGCTCACGATCGTCCATCTTCTCGGTGTTCACTCCAAACGCTTGGGTTTCTGCTTGCGTCCCTCCCACCCCTCACCCTTCCACGCCTGAGTCCCAGCTTGCATCCCTCCTGCCCCTCACCTCCTCCCCCGTCGCACCGCACCGGCGATCCTTGATGAGCCGAACCACGGCATGGCTCTCTCTGCGGCCTCCAGCTCGGACTGTATGAGTTAGCCGGGTTTTTATTTCGGTACGATGTCTACTCATGCTCATTTTGATCTGGCGATTCGGTGTGCATGCCTGGGTATATTTCTTTGGTGGTACACGGGATCTATGCTGGCACGTAGATCCACGCACACGTGGACGTACGCATGGGCTCGTGATACCAGCGCCATCACCCTCTTCAGCATCTCCTCAGACCGCCCGCTCCCCGCACGTCCAAAGACGACGACGTTTCCCACCTGCCCAGCTCGCCCCGCCCAGTGCAGGAAATGTACTATGCTCCGCGGCTCGTCTATGATGAAGCCGGAAACCTGAGCAACCGTGCCGAGTCCACTGCAGTAATACGTTAGTTGCGTATCACTCTTGGTAATGTGACTGTAGAGCTCGACGACGTTCGTACTCTGTGAATGTATATGGTGAGCGACGTGAGGCCAGTGAATTCGAGCTCGTCCACGTTACCTTGACGCCAAACTGGCTTGAGGTGCCGTCGATGCATACTACGAGCCTTCTGGAGTTTCCAGAGCCTTGTTTAGAACATTGAAACCCCTGGGTCAAGCACTCCGAGTGTCGCGTCAGCCTCCGTGTCTTTGCGC
Organism: Leccinum rimulosum; assembly: GCA_038091395.1. Taxonomy (NCBI): domain Eukaryota; kingdom Fungi; phylum Basidiomycota; class Agaricomycetes; order Boletales; family Boletaceae; genus Leccinum; species Leccinum rimulosum. The sequence continues at coordinate 6,746 of JBBPOJ010001008.1, forward strand.
CATGTCGAGGTCTTCCAAGAACGCTGGATCCCAGATACAAACAACCTGCAAAATATTCAGTCTTTAGTATGCCCCAAGAGACCACATGTGATGCACCTCTTGTATATGATCCACTCACCAATTAGTACACGAGACGGTCGTTCTTCATGTCTCGGCACCGACAACACGGGCGACAACACCAATGAAATCTCAGGTTCCGTAAACTCGCTCGCAGCACCGACGTATTCGATCACCGCTCGCTTGAGCAACAGCTCCTGCCATCGCACTTTCACGTCAAACTTGGTCTCGGATTGATGCCCGGGCGCAAACATGCTCGCAAGCGCGATCTCGGCCTCCGTCTGGGACTGGTTCCATCGGCTGCCGTTACCGTAAACACCGTGCAGCCAATCCCAAAACTGCACCATGTATGCCTCCAAAACCGGTATTCATCTTCGACTGTTTGTATCACGACCGTCAGTTCCAGCGAGTAATTAAAATGAGAATCGACTTGCCAGCTCCGATTTGGAAACGAGCGGAGGGAGACTCCCGCTGAGTGACACGAGCAAATGGATCTCTTCGATATACGACAACGCCACCTCTTCGCTGTCGTTTTCAGTGAGCATGATCACGATCGTGTCTCGGTGGCTGGACAAAAACTCGAGGGCCTAAGCAAGTGAATCAGTGCAATGCAAACGAACCAATCGTAGCACTCGTGACCCACCTGGTGATTCGCCGTCGTGTGCTTCGTACCCAGCGATGCGAGCATGGCCGCGACCAGCTCCAGCGCCGGCATAAAGAACTGATGATAACGCTGTATCGCACAAGGCAAAAACGAATCTCTACGAGTGCGTGAGCCAAAGCCCAACCGTGATCAACGACGACGAGAAAACGCACCCATGAACGATTGATCCTCTTCCGGCCTCGTATCCAAAAACTCGCACTGTGACAAGATGGGGAGGATCTGCGCCTCCAACAACTGCTCCGCACCCAATCGCGTCTGCGCCATCCGCGTGAACAGGGACATCTTGGCCTCGTATACGTACAACGGGTTCAAGTCGTCTGCAAAACCCGTTACTGGCAAGTCCACACACACGACGAGACTCGAAACGGCTCGACGCACCCGGATCAGGCTTCAACACACTGCAAGTGCATCTCCGCCTCCTTCAACCCCTTCACAAAATTCGTCAGGACGCCATGCCACATCAACGATGCCAACAACGCGCGCGACGCGTCCCCGCGAGGCACTGGCAGATGCTCCAGCGAATCAGGCAGCGTGAACGCCACCGTCTTCCACACCTCCGTCCCATCGATTGCGTCCCGCGATAGTATCTTGCCCACCGCTCCATCACGTTCTTGATTACGGACAATGCGCCCGCTTCCAACGCAGACGACATGTGCACACGTAGGCATCAGCGACCGCGTAGACCTAGACCCACCGCGGCTCTCCACGAGTGACAATGGTAGCTTGTCCCTCTAACGCGCTCATCAAAATAATAATCAGAATCACCAGTACCAGGTCGTTACATGCCGACGAATGGCCGTTCGTGATCGGACGCATCCTGTTTCCTTCGTTTGCTTTACCAAGTTAAACGGATGATACATCACGAAACAATCGCTTTACATGGCGATCTTGAAAGCGTTTCAAGAATCCTGTCAACTTGAACCTGCTCAGTTCTCATCAAGGCGAAGCGAAAGGAATAAGCTTTCCTCAAACTTGGAACATCGTAGTAGAGCGCGCTGGAGGACTACGACAGCTGCAAGCCTGAGGATTGTTGGGCAAGAGCTGCAAAAGAAGACCTGTTCTCCGTGAATCTGTAGAGAAACTGATGAGGGACGGTGCGAGATAAAAGGGAAGGGAAGAGACACTGACAACTTGAACCTGGTCGAAACGTGCCGTTACGTGTGTGAGCGGACTACTCAAGAGTCAAGAGAAGGATGACACGCACTTGAAAGCCTCCTTGTTCACCATGTCCATCTCACTCAGCTTCTCAAGTGCGTATTCCTTGAACACCGTCTTCAAGTTCACAAAGTAGAGAATATGGTGGATGCGATGTTCCTTGGGTCTGCAGGGGACCGGTGCAACACGTATCGTCAACCCGCCGCCGCCATCTACAAAACGCCAAAGGAATGCTCACCTCCAGGGACGAAATTGCGCCGCCATATTAAACATCCCCGTCTGGCTCGTGACGAGCGGGTGGAACACGTCGGTCACGAAGCGCATCGTAGGAGACCGATCGGGATAGTTGTTGGGGGACGTCATGACGAACTTGAGGACGGAGCCTGCGTAGTCGCCTGGAGAACATACGCACGCGCGCGAGAAAGAGAGAGAACGGGCTGGGGTTAGCTTGGTCACTTGGAGCGTGGATTGCTGTCACTTGCCTTTGTGTACGAATAGAATGGCATCTCAGATGAGCATGCTCTCTTGCGGGCGGGGTGATGTGCATGCCCGCTGGACAATACTTCAAGTTGTCGCGTCGCAGAGATCGGACACCAATAACGCCATCGACCACTTCCCAAACGCATTGAAGAGGAGGTGGTTAGATAGTTGATCAGGCAAGCATGGGGCTGCCACGTACCAGCTCTGAACGTTTATTGGCCAGCACGCACTCGAGCAGGCTCCGAAGAAGTCCAAACAGGCGCTCAGTAGGCAATGGAGCCGCATCGACGTCGCCCCTGGAAACTTGGTGCGATGCAAGGCATGGGCAATGAGGTGGAGGAGTTTCACGGTCGAATTGGAAGAGGAGGGACTCGGAGGGTACATATGTGGTGAGCGACATGAGATAAGGGTGAGCATACAATAATGTTACCTGGTGATGGCGATGTTGATGCGTCGTTGCACGCCTTGAGTCTTCGTTGTGCGTGGGGGAGTGGGATGAGGGGCGTGGTCGACGTTGCACGGGAGGGAGCAGGATGAGGGGAGGGGCGTATGCGTCATTGCGCATGAAGGAGCAGGATGAGGAGGCCGCCATATCGTGTGTCTTTGTCGGTGTGTCGGCATGGACGGGGTCTGACGTCGGGTCACTGGGTGAGGAAGAGAGGTGGGGAGAGGGTAAGGGACTCGGAGAGAGAGAGAGAACTGGTGGGTACGCACCTCGTCCCGGTCGACATCGCGTCTTTGGGGTCTGGCGTTGACGCGCCGTTTCGTCTCGTCTCCACCGGATCGCCATCGCATCCCCGCCCCCTCGTTGTCGGCGTGGCATCATCCGCGTCGACAGTTGTCGTCGCGCCGTCAGTGTTGTCGTTGTCGGCGTGTTGGCGTGGATGGGGTCTGGCGTAGGGTGTGGGTGAGGAGCTGAGAGGTGGGAAGAGAGGAGTAAGCGAGAGAGAGAGAGAAAGAGGTGGTGGGGACGCACCTCGTCCCGTCGACATCGCTTCATTGGGGTCTACCGTTGTCTTCCTCTGACGCCACCTGCGTGACAGAACGTCCCACTTTCGAAACAATGAGTCATGAAACAAGCTTCAAGTTCCCTTCCGTCCACTCACTTGGCTAGGCGCACGCACAATAACATCGCCTTTCTTGAGCAAGCGCAGGTCCGCGCCCTGCACATCCTTGAACTTGCGACGTAACGCGATGGTCTACCATCTCCTGATACGGCTCAACGCAGACAGCTCTCGAGTTGTCTCGCTTATTCCACCGGCATAGCTTGAGCAATGCGAATTCAGCGCAGATCACCTTTCCACTCCCAGTTGATGCACCGACGAATATGTTTTCGTCAGACGTATAGTGGGCTTGGAACACTTGCGTCTGGATCTTGTTAAACGTTTGGATCGTGTTCAAGTACGTTGCCTCGAACTCCTTGTTGTGTAACGCGGAGAGCGGCAAAGACTGGAGGTCGAGGAGGGGTGTTGGAATTGGGAACTTCTCAGGAAGAATAAGATGCTTGAAACGAACTCTTGAAATGGAAAGCCTCGTCTCCGCGTGCAGCCACCTATCCGATACGACAGAGATGTAGTTGGGAGGTACGGGCTCGAACATCGGGACTGCCAGGGTGTTAGATCTATACTACACGCGTAACGAGTCCTGGACTTACCTGTCCACATACCTCCTCTAACTCGGATTCAGTCTCGCTGTCGTCGAAATTGACAAGTGGGCGTTTGTGTCCGTTGACAGTGACCCGGAGTCGCTGGAGGAGAGAGATCAGAAAAACAAGGTACAGAACATAAAAAAGGGCACGTATGCGACTAACTTTCAATAACAGACCACTGGCACGGTTTTTATATTTGACGAGGGATTGGATATCTGGGGTGATTTCGAACTTCAGAGTCATGGTGGTTGGTTGTAGAGAGATAAAAGATACGGCGAACCTTATAAACATACAGGAGAAATCAAACGTCAGACTTATCGAGATATTCAAAGGAAGAAGCTCAACGACTCGGAGACGGTATGGTGCGAGTCACGTGCACAACATGTGATCTGATCACCCAAGTCTCCGATTGCGTGTCCGATGTCGGTGTTGTGTTTTTCTCCCTTCTACTGCCATGGCGCGGACCAAACAAACCGCGAAGAAGACTGCGGGAATCGAGGCCCCTCGTGTGTTTTTGAAGATCGACAAGCAGCAGTTGGCAGCAGTTTCCGCCCTTCAACGTCCCACTAGGGTTGCAAGGCCTTTGGCGACCACCAGTCCAGTCCAGTCCGCCGTGACATCTGCCACTACTGCTCTCAAACGTCCCGCCATCATGACGCCCTCGGGTGGCGTAGCTACCACAGCCTCAAACCCGGTGCTGCTGGATGAGTCTTCTGATGAGGGCCCAGGTGTGTCCAGTGGTGAAAACGAGGTGAGTAACGCGACATTCTTTGTTTAATATTGCTGCTCACCACTCTAACATAGTTCTGCTATATGTGTGGCGACGGCGGCAGCCTTTTCATATGCGACCGCTGTCCGCACGTCACTTGTCGGCGCTGTATCTCAGTCCCCACAGAACACCTGGACGATCTCTTCAAACCTGACGTCACGTTCCTCTGCATTACATGCCACTGCAAAGGTGACCATCCAGACACTGGACTTGCTCCGTACAGGGTATGAGTTCTTGTTCCCTCTGTCCTCGTTCATGATTTGATTCTGATTTTGCCCAGGGATTCTACCAGAATGGGCGCCCTGTCCTCTCGACATTCCTTCGAATTCCTGGGGAGTTCCAGCTCCCGCTAAGCGCTGAAGTGAAGACGAAGAAGACCATCATCATTCATTTGCACGTCGACACCGTCGGTGCTAGTCACGGTGGCCCCGTCGTCATGTTAGAAAATTTTTTGCAGCCGTATTTCACCAGCCCAGGACAACTGGTCATCAAAACCCTGCAATTTAATTTGACCACCAATGCTTCCATCAAGTCATACAACCATCAAGCTCTGGCCATCGCTACTGAACTGGACACCGTGACCTCTACCAACAGCAACGTCCTGTTCACCCTCCTCTGCCACAGCGATGAAGACCGTGGCGACCTAACCATCGGTTATTCACGCCGGAGGAGGATGGAAGTCGCATCTTCAATCGAGTCTGTACTCGAGTTGCTTTTTATGCCTTTTGAAAGGCTGGTTCCTGGCTCCCTCTTTTTTATGTTTGCATGTGGGTCTGTCATTAGCAACGCTGCCAGTTTTGACCAATTCAGGAAATCCATTGGACGGTAAGGAGTCAAATACTACGTCATAACGCGTTCTAATGTCCTCTGTAGGCTTCATTTTGCGTCTGCCGTTGCTTTCGATGCCCCCCGGTTGCAACCGACTTCATGCTGGCCTTTTGTGGTATTCCTTTGTGAATCAATGCTCATCGAAGGGCAAGACCTTGAGTCGGCAATGCCCCGCGCGCTTGCTAACTCGAACAAGTTAGGTCGCCACTCTGGCGTTTATACGTTCTCGCAGGTGGGTGACCAAGTGCTCACAACAAGATACGTCTGGGCCGATCGGGACTTTCGTCCATGGGGGCAAACTCTCCCCGCCCAGTGTCCTGTGTGTGGTTCCCCACAGAGGTGGAAACGGAAATATCGTCCTGGGGCGGATGAGTCTGCCATGTACGAGTTCAGCTGTCGCTATATGGACTGTGGGAAGGATCTGGTGACAGGGTTGATGCTTTCTCCCCGCGGACACATTGTAGTTCGTAAACCACAGGGAGTGAAGTTTGTGCCTCTGACCAAAGGCAATTGCTCTGGTTGGCTCAGCGTAGTCATCCCTTAGTAGTTGTTTCGTTGTCATATTTGCTTTCGTTCCACCAATGCTATTTTCTGCCATTCCCTGCAGACCTGGAACAGGCCCGGGAGCAGAGTATCAAGATTAAAGTGTCTCGGGTTAGCCTGCCAGTGAATAATGGTGTCGAGTTTCAGAGGCTCGTCCCGGTGATTGATATACGCTACTTGCGCACGTTTAACACTCCTTTAGGGACTCTCGTGGCCACTGGGGAGATGCGGCACCCACAGTCCCCCTTCACGGGGTTGCACGTTCGTACTATTGCCGACGATGAGAAATACCAGGGCTTACTAGGTACTACACCGAACTGCTGATGCCGAATCTCCTTACAAATGCTCCCGTCTCTCGAGGAGTTGTGTCTTGTAGTTGGTCTGACGGTCATCCAGGGAATGGTTCGGGATGTCTTTCAAAGCATATCAGATAACCCTAATGCGTGGACGAACCTTTCCTCACTTCGCTCGCTCAAGGTGCGACAGGACGTCAAGAGACCAGTTACAGACGTAAGTCAACCTGTGTACCCCGCCGTTTGCTGTCCCGCATGGTTGCTTCATTACTAACCACGCCCCTCTGTTCTTCTAGGAGGTTCTTCAATTCGTCAACGGTATGGGTTCCTTCGTGCTAGCATACGTGCTCTGACAGAATACTCGCGTCTGCTGCATTACCTGTCACATCAGCCAAATTGCTTGAAATCCTTTGCGATAATGGTCCGAGTCCTGCCTCTAGTCTGAGGCATGTGAATTATTATTATTTCGGTACAGTTTTCGGTTTGGTAGATGGCGAGTGGGTGCCGGAGGCGTCTTGTAGTACGGTGCAATGAAGCACGATGATATGCAATTTCATCATTTACTATCAGCTCTTCGTTTTGTTCTTAGACAGCCGGTTGATGCAGCAGCCCTCTAAAAACTTCTGGAGGACTCGGAACAACATATGTTATAGGGCAACACGACATGCATCCATCAGCCCCGCCAACTTTCTCCCATTCATCCCTTCGTCTCTCGGGACAATTCTGCAAGGGAAGGGCAACGGATGGCTGCAGCTCATCAGTCAGCATGAATACCTTTCTCGATAACTTGAACTGGAGGACCACGCACCTCGTCAGCCCCGTCGTCCACTTGACGTCATCAGATCCGTCCGTCTTTTCAATCCTGAACAACTTGAACGCCAGGATACGTACCATTGCTGACCACAGTGACACTTCTGCTACGTGTCTTCCCGGGCTACGTCATTCTTGAAAAACGAACACGGTTAGAGCGACCCGTCGACGTCCACGTACCAGATTCGCCCCCCAAACCTGAAGGTCCAGGTAACCCCGTCCTCGTTCAGCCTACCATCCTTGTCGAAGAATCGCTCGAGTGTGAACGCCTCGGGGTTGGGGTACTTTTCCTCGTTGCATGACATTGCCCTGTTATACCCATCACCGTCGTACGCGCATAAAAATAGTGGTAATTTACCAGATGTTGGGGATGATCATCACACCTGCATGCACAAAAATGGTCCAACGAAACCACTCAAACTATCAAGGTGCTCAACTCACCTTGGGGAATGTAATACCCTGGATAGACATTGTCCTCACTGGTTGCATGGGGAAGTGCTTGAAACAGTGTCAACGAGTTCAGATATCCATCTTTCAAAAAGTGAACACACCACCAGGCGCCACTGGATGCCACCTAATCACCTCCCGCATGATGGCATCTACGTATGGCAACGATGGCCTGTCCTCAAAGTCCGGAAGTCGATGATGTCCAACCAGGCTGTCAATTTCCGCTTGTGCACGTCGTTGGACCTCTGGGTGGTTCAATGAGATAGATAAAGATGAGCGTGGAATGCGTCTGTCAAACAGCGAGAATTACTCCGTGGTCCTAGACGAGACAATAGTACAACGGACCGTCTCAACTGCAGCTGAGGACGTTGTTTGTTCAAAGGATACAGATACATTCACAAGAGAAATGGAGATTACCTGCATATAGTGACCCTGCAGGTCCTTTGATAGCTCGCGCGAGGTCCGGATCCTTGGAATCATCGTCCAGACCATGTCGAGGCATCACATCAGCGACCATGGACGGTGTTGCTAATCCTTTTCTCTTACATCTCCTATGAGTCCCCGGAAACATAACCAGCGACGTTGGTACGTACGAGCTGCTGTTTGACCCATTGGTAAGGTGTGTTTATTGCTTCGACCGTGAGGCGTCGGGATTTATCTGCATGGGCCTTGAACCCCCCATTCCCGGAAGCCATGCAGGCAGTACCTTTACTGTATTATATAGCATCAATATTGAAGATACACCAGATCTGATGGTGAAGAAAAGTGCACCAAACGGAAATGCAGTGCACATAGCAACTAAGTGCTGGGAGCGTGGTGGCATGTACTATGACGATGTCCGCGGCACGTTGCATCGAGGTCACGAACGTCTTTCCCCCCTTTGAATGGCACCCATGTCACTTCCATGACCAAGGCGACCGAGAACCTGAGCACGACAAGCGTGAGCAGAGTCATCTCTTCTCGAGTTGGAAACCTTACGTAGTGAAATGTTCAGCGTAACGCGCGGGGTCATTCAATAGATGCCTTATCAGCTCATATGCTTTCTGCAACTGTCTGGGACGTTGAATTAGTGCTGCTCGGGTGTTGAAGAATTGGTGCAACAGTCGTCGGTGTAGCCTGAACCTTGATCCATACCGCGCACTAGTCGTCGACCATTCAATCCCACCCAAACCTTTCCATATCTGTGTTGAGCGTCAATGCGAGATAATAACAGAGATGGATGAATTTGCAAGAATGAAGACATGCAAAGCAGGACTTACAGGTGTGACACAGGATCCCTGGGACGATCGGAGTATTTCTGTGACCGTTAATTTTCGAGCAGCGCTATGGTGACGTGTTCAGAATTCAAGATAAGAACTTCTTGGCGCAGGGCGTGCATATAGACGATGTCACCTGTTCCGTGCAGTACGTATAAATGGTGATGGTGAGGGGAGAAGTAAAGACAGTATCGTACCGTACGTCTTGGCCCACGCCGTATACGTGAGGAACGGTGCATTTCTGTTTATGTCGAGTATGCTTCCGACGAAAAGAAGCGCCTTAGGGCCAGGGGGGAGCGGTTGTTTGACCCGCGACCGACGTCGAAATTTGCGTATGGCCTCGATCACCAGTAGCACTGGCACGACAGCGAGTCCGATCAGGGCTGGCGCAATCATGATGGGGAAGTCCTAACCAGCGCTGAAGCATAGGGTTGCTGCATTAAACAGCTATCGCCGGCGTTCATGGTAAAAGCTGACTGCATTGATCCGGTCATGGGAACTTGAACAGCGTAGCATCATGTCAAGCACGCACTGATCTAGTAGTTGTCTTGCGTTTGGTTTACAGTAAAGATTTCTCTCTTTGGGTGGGGGGAATACACTCAAGTAAACGTGTGGATGTTGTACACAATCGCAAGTGAAGTCAACCTATATTTCCCTTGTGTTCGTCGTCTATGCAGCGTGAGTTCCTCCAGCTCCAAGCCAACAAGGTCACCTTCGCACCCTCCAAACTTCTGGATGCTTTGCCGAATCTCCTCTAGAGTTTCCGGTCGAGTGATACCGCAAATTCCGTGGCTGATGCCATTTCACACATAATTCAATGTATCTCCGGATTTTGGCGTGACCTGGAAGATGAACAGGTCATTTCCGAAATCTGGGTCGTGAACCCAGATGGGCCGCTTAGCATTGTTGAGGCCGTAAAACTTGCTCAGTAGGTGCTTGGCGTCACCAGGTGCTCCACTCCATTCGGAACTCCTAGCCATGTATGTTTCATCATCTGTCCAACTCTGAGGAGGAGCTGTCATATTAAATGCAGATCGGTTGGCGACCTATCAACATAGAGGTGTCAAAGCGCCATCATTGAGCCCACTTTCCTTGAACGGTGGTCACCAGGTGCCAGTATCGGCGACCAACGAAAGAGAGGTACTGATGGATAGTCGACCGTCATTGCCCATCAAATAGTGTAGATGATTTAGGACGCCATCATTGAATATTGAACAACACGGATGGCGCTGTGGACTCGCCATTTAGTACAGTGGTTGAAATGTAAGTACAAGTTTGTTTCGGTGCAGACATCGAAATGCAGTTCGAAAATCGATCTCTGGGTGGTCGAAATCATGTTTGAGTGAAGGGTTAACGGTCTGAAGGAACGGGATCATGAATGGAGTTGAAACTGAAATATGTATACAACTTATTACATGAACACACCAACGTCCGAGTTACTTGTAGATGGCGGTGTTCGGTCGTTTGGCTCCAGAATATGTGGGGGCACATCGGGAGGAAAAGACGAGGGACTGATTCAGCACCCGAACGTCGAGGGAGAAGAACTTGAAGACGAGGGACTGATTCAGCACCCAAACGTCGAGGGAGAAGAGCTTGAAGACGAGGGACTGATTCAGCACCCAAACGTCGAGGGAGAAGAGCTTGAAGACGAGGGACTGATTCAGCACCCAAACGTCAAGGGAGAAGAGCTTGAAGACGAGGGACTGATTCAGCACCCAAACGTCAAGGGAGAAGAGCTTG
>JBBPOJ010001009.1:0-17430 GCA_038091395.1 Leccinum rimulosum
CCACCTCCACCTCGACTCCCACTCCCCCCCACTCCCCCCCCTCCCTTCTCATCCTCCCCTCCCTTCTCATCCTCCCCTCCCTTCTCATCCTCCCCTCCCTTCTCACCCCCTCCGTCTCCGTCTCCCGCTCCCGCTTCCCTCACCCTCACCCTCTGCGCTCAACGCACCGGAACGGACGACAACGCGACGACGGCGTGACGCCGACTGACGTTATACAAGTCTTCTTAGAGCGTATCAGGTTCAACGGCGGAAGAAGTTGTGTAAAATGTAAGCTTAACCCAGGAAAATTTGTGATACGCCATGCAGTGTACTGCAAGTATGTTAACGTCTTTGCTCTGCCATGTTCAACTCTCAGTTGACGAGGCATTCCTAACTCTTCCCCAGGGACTGCTTCACTCCTCTCGTAACCATAAAGTTTCGGAGGGCTCTGGAACCCACCGTAAATGCCAATTCCGGGACATCCAAGAGACCCAAACTCAAAGCCTCAGGGTCCTTGCTACTTAGATTTTCTGGTCGCCTTGGTTCATCCATCCTCCTCGAAATGGTCCAAAGAACGTATCTCGCTAATGAACCCTCCTCGAATGGCGTTCCTCGATGGGGTACCAATCACCCACGCAATGCGAACGTGTGGACATCATGTGCTGTATGTTACGTGGAAGTCTGCAATACGTTCCTGACGTACGAAAGCTCACTACTTTTACATTGCGATGACTAACTAAAATCGCAAGGCGCGTGACAGAACACCGGAAATCAGGACGGCTCTTGCATCCTACCCAAAGTTCGACTTCCTCCCGCTCCGGCTTGAATATGCATTCGATGATTCATGGTGGCGCACGGTCACCACGAAAGATCAAGATCGGTCAAAACTTGCAGTTGAGATGTGAATTATGCAGTATATGATGCTGATCATTCCAATAGCGTTACGCTGTGCCTCGTCTCGTGATATCTCTCCTGTTGACGCGTTGCGCATATACTTGAAGTCACTACCCACACAAACAGCCATGTCAAGCGCAATTAGAGTTCTCGTTCGTCTCCTGCTACTGTACACGGCCAAGTCACGTCAAGCATCACACTTTTTGCTCGGAACATCATTGACTACGCTCTCCATTTCCCTGATTACTTGCATCTCACAAGGAGGTCATTCGATACGCGATGAGCTTCAAGAACGAAGACGACATCGCGTCACGGCGAAGACGATGAAGACGGGGAGATGCCAGTGGCACTGCGTCAGTGACACCGCGGACAACGACGAGGAGGACGAGGAGGACGGGGAGATAGCAGTGACACCGCGACGAGGACGGCGAGGACGACGGCGTCAGCGACACAGCGACACAGCGACGATGACGACGACATCGCGCAAGGGCGAAACGTCGAGGAAACGGAACGGTGTCAGCGACACGCGCATCGCAACCACGACCACGACCCGGCGAAACGACGATGACGACGGCGTCAGCGACACCGCGACCACGACCCCGACGACATCGCGCAAGGGCGAAACGACGAGGGCGGGGGGACGGGACGATGTCAACGACACGCGCACCGCAACCATGACCACGACCCGGCGAAACAACAACGACAACAACGACACTGCCGCCACACCCTCTCCCTGTGTGCTGAGTGGGTCCGAATGGACACGCACGCGCTATCCGACGCGTGCGTGTCCAGTATTGTATAATAGATTCTATTTTGTGTAGTACGTAGTTTACAAAATAGATCCTTTTATTCGAATGTTTGAATCGACTCGGAAAGAAAAGAAAAAAAAGAAAGAAAGAAAAAGGATGTGTAGTACGGCTGTAATACTGTAGTATGCGCATTGTGAGCGTTGTGACAGCTCTGTCAAGGGGGAGGGGGACAAAGTGATTTACTGATTGGCAAACAATATAATCCACAGCACACGAACATCTTCTGTCGATCTAAGTCGCCGCGGCGTGTTCAGTTCATCGGCCTAGTGTCTCCTCTATCACACACGTTCACTTGCTTCTCGATATTATCTACCTCCGTACCCGAAAACTCTCAGGCTCATAAACTCCACCAAGGCTGTCCGACCCCGTGCCAGAATCGGTGCTGCCAAGCGAGTTTCTCTTGCCCTGTTCCTCTATTTTAGCGATATTCTCGCGTTTAACCCTCTCCTTAAGCGAATTTTCTCGTCTGCTATCCCAGAACATATAAGGTGTAGCAAAGGTGAATATTCCGCATTACATTCTTTACATTCACACTTTCTTTGCATATGTCGGATCGCATCTCAAGTAGCCCCATGCCCGAGCGGCACAGGAGGACCCGCGCGACAACCAATGCATTAGAGCTAGGTCCGAAGAAGCGTCCGTAAGTCCTACCTTCTCCTTCTCCTTCTCCTTGTTTGTTCTTAAACCCAAACCCGTCTCAGAACAACGCAGGACCCATTGGTGCATCACGGGAGACACTTCGGTCGTACTGTGCACACTTTCTGCAATATCCAGACATTGATTACAAACGGCCTTGTCCTGATGGGAGATGGCGCAGACGACCTTCCAGAAGAACATTCTGCTCAGTGAGTATGTCCTGAGACACTGCTAACCGGCTTAATATGTCTCTCAGCGACCGAAAGGAGTATCAAGTATTTAAGGAGCTGTTAAAGATAGTTCCGGGACTCGAGAATCGTCTCATGGAAAGTTCTGAGACATTAATTATCGACATCGCTGACTTGGTGAGCAATTCTCTGCCGTTGAGTATTCGTGGCGGAGTAACAGAGTTTTCCAGATCCAAAAAGGTGCCAACGGGGCCAGGGCCGATGACACGAAGGGAATGAAGAGCGCTGTTATTGACTGGATAACCCCCGCAGGACAAAGTCTTAATCCTCACATTCCCCGAAACGTGAAGGCCGGGAGGGGTTTCAATCACGAAAGGACTGGCGCATTGTTATGTCCCGCCGGCCTTGATTGGAATAATCTACAGCAAGTGGCTATATCATTGTCCGTCTTATCATCTACTGATCTACTCCAAGAGTTAGGGAAAGACTGATGTCAGGTCAGATGCACGTGTCTGGAGATCAATGGCCGATTCTCTTGTACTCGAATTTTACCTATGACGAAGAAGATCCGTGGAACGGCCTTTTACGCAGCGGAGTCTTGGTCTCGGTACGTCAGAAACTCCGGTAGTCGATGTTGTAACTTAATATCACAACTTTACAGGCGTTCAAACACATATTCACGTCACCTAGTTCCGTCGACCAAGAGCCAAAGGCAACGAGATCCGGAAATGCTAGGATTCACGGCATGCACTTCGTCACCAAGGCTTCTATCGCATACGTTGCGACACAGGTGAATAACCCTATTAAATAATTCAATTTTAATTGGAGAAGAAGTTCAACATTCTCAGGCACGATTTGCCTTGACTTCGGCGCAAGTTTTCTCCCGAACAGATTTAATCACTGATTCAGAGCGTTTCTACAACAGCATCTTGGAGTTGTTGGAAGATCCAGCAGAGCGCGAAGAGGTCGATGCTCTTTTAGCCTGGTGGAACCGGTGAGTGAGACCTTCAACTTACTATTCCTCACATCCCTGATGTTACGCAGGCAAGTGTTCCCTCTGTACACGGAGACTGAGCGTGCGCCAAGTAAAAATAGCGCGCTTGCCAGGATTCGCATGAAGCGCGCTCAGAGCAACATACTGGCGGCCTCGACCTCATTCATGTGATTGATCATAGCGTAGCACGATCTTTGCCGTTTGTATCTAACATACGTAGTGCAATTTTATTATTGGTTTGCTTCTGAATCGTACTTTGCGCTGATCGTTTTGATCCGTGAACGTGTCATCATTGATTCAAATGCCTACTCGATACCTCTTACAAAGAAAGAATGGCGAGAGAGATCGTAACAAGCGACCAGGGACTGACGACCGGGACTGACAACACAGTCTGACATAGAAGAGGGTCATTAGAACATTCGACACGATTTCACTAGTAGCCGACACTGGCAGATCGAGATGCATTGTCACGCGAGACATCTGAGTCAAATAAAACGCCCTTAATGGTATGGAGGAATATATTACTGTATTTGACAGGAGGCGAGGCCAGTTCGACGACGGCCGGTTGGGGCATCTGGTCAAGGCGGGCATGAAAGACTACATTACTGGATCTGACAGGAAGTGAGGTACGATCGCCGACGACTGGCGGAGACATCCAGTCGAGGCATGAAGTATGAAAGAATACATAATGAGTAAAACAGAGGTAAGAGTGGTCTAAGGACTCCGGGAGGGTTTTGCGTATCATAGATATTTGCTAGCTATGACTGTCAACCAGTTATTCTTATCATCGTGAAGTCGGAGATAGACCTTTACTTACAACAGAGAGACGATGTTTCAAGGCAGGATCCCTGGCTGAGTTGGCAAGAACGCAGAGAGTATGGCATAGTAATGAAATAGTGCGAAATTTTTGGTAGTCCTGTGACTGACGACCTGAGGGAGCGGGCTTTGCTGTGGGGGTACATGATGTAGACGAAAGCTTGGTCAGTTCATTGGCATTGCAGTGGCGGAACATTGCATGTGTATCATCGTGAGAGTATTCGGTTACCTAAACAACACAGGCAGTGATTACAATAATCCACTTTTGTGCCAGCACATTGCCATGAGTATCATTGTGTGAAATCCTGACAGTGGAACTCCACTGTGTCCTGGCCATGCAATCTATGCTTTTTGATGATACCAATTAGCTTCTGTAGCCAAAGGGCTGCCATGATCATGAGTACATAATCAGTGTATGTACAGATGGAAGTGGTGGGTACTACCAGTGTGAACCATGCACAGAATGACTGCCACCATAGCAGTTATCATCTTGCCCCTCATGAGTGAGTACTTGACTACTAATCATCAATCATTGACACTATGATCCCAGCTACTAGCTGTGTGACATCTATGCCTTTTGGTGATACCAATTAGCTTCTGTAGCCAAAGGGCTGCCATGATCATTAGTACATAATCAATGTATATACAGATGGAAGTGGTGGGTACTACCAGTGTGAACCGTGCACAGAATGACTGCCACTATAGCAGTTATCATTGTGTCCCTCATGAATGAGTACTTGACTACCAATCATCAATCATTGACACTATGATCCCAGCTAGCTGTGTGACATAGTAGATCTTCTGCAGAATGCCACCCAAACCATCTAATTGCATCTCACTTGATGTATCATTAAGATGTCAATGTTTTATATGGCTCTTTTGACATGGTCAGATAAGGTTGTGTATGGTCATATCATTTCATCACCAATTTCCTGATGTCTGGCTCACTGATACCCCTTATCGATCATCCACAGTCCTTTCGTGATAGTACCACCATCTTTTTTTAATCAGACCTACTAATAGCTTTCTTTGCTAAGTCCGAGTCTTTGACTTGTTGATCCTCGTGTTATCATTTACTCCAGAGTGGTTAATAGTTAGCCCTTTGAATGGACCTAAGACTTCTTTGACTTCTGACCTTGTGTGTGCATGACTACATGTACAAGCAAGGTTTCTGCCGTCGCAAGACGGCGCTTCCACAAGTATAGGAATATGTCCAGAATGCGTGGGAAGGCATACATACTGTCCGAATTGGTGACAGCCAGGTGTTAGAGGGAGTGCGACGACAGAAAAAACTACAATGAAATACATACATGTACCATACAGGAACATCAGTCAGGCATAAGCAACAGAATCCTACACATGTCCGCACTGTTGCGATCACGATATCTCTACAACCCCGACGCGGATTTCCTTCGCAGAGCTGATGCAGCGTTTAAGGCCCGGCAAGACGATCTCGTGCTCAGCAGCAACCCGTTTGTACTCTCCATGGGACTGTTGCTCCAGCAAAAGAGCATGGAATGGCTGTTGCAGACGGACGATGAGCTGTAATGCGCGGGTATAGTCATCCAGCATGGCGACGGGTCCACCATACAAGGGAGGAGCGGCCGTGGTGGGGCCAGCTCGAGACTGAGCATTTGCTTCGGCCTCCGAGTCCGAACCAGACCACGAATCCGACTCGTCGCCATTATCCGATGTGCTTCCCCAACCGACCTCGTCTAGTTGACCGCGGAGGTCGCAGATCCAGGGATGGGCGAAAACGAGCTTGCGCGGCTCTGCTAACGAAAGAGTGTCCGACGTCCGAAATTCTATGCGGCCAATCCCCAACACCCGAGCACCGAAACACTTTCCTTCACCGATCTCGGCATTGAGTTTTTCGACCAGCTTCTTGACCGGGAACAAGATACATGGGAGGTATAATCTCCGGCGGGAAAACCGCGCTAATGGCAAGCGCATGACTTGGGTATAGAAGAGCATTGCCTCCATCTGAGACATCGATCTTTTTAATTCCAAAATGCGCCCATCCATTGCGGCATCTTCAATGGCGAGCGAAGCTTTCGGGGGTTGAGGACGAAAGGAAAGGGAGGTCGGGAGACAGCTGTTGTATGATGAAGACTGTCCCATCCAGCCGAGCACCGTTGCCTCGCCCGAACGAGCCATCAACTCCTCAAACAGTTGGCACAACGCTGCTTCTCCTCCTGCTCCGCAATGACACTGGAGAGATATAATTTGCTTGATTGTATCAGCCGCATCATCATAGTGTTCCAAAGCATGTAGCGCGGCATGCCTTCTTTCATATCCCCAGGGACCCTGGGGGTCTGCCTCGATTGCCTGAGTGATTGAAACTCAGTGTCATCATATGGGAAGATAGAAAGTCATACGTCATCAGCATCATTCAATGCATCATCCCACAACATCATTGTTGCGCGAACTGTGCTTCGTTTGACCAAGAGACGCGCAGGATTCAAAGGATTCAAAGACAATGCAGCAGAGTAGCGTGAAATGGCCGCTTCTGCATTCTTCGACCGCATTGCTTCATCGCCAAGGTCTTCTAACATACTCATGCATTGCTGAAGGCGCTGCCGGATCTCAATATCAAGGCCATCGAAGTTCCAGCCAAAAATCTTCGAACACTGTGGGTCAGGTTGAAAATGGAGTAAGAGCAAGCGGCTTACAAGCGAGACGACGACCAGTTCAGGACAATCTTGAGGGGCAACAGGTTCCCCTGCGCGCCTGAGCCGTTCCGCAGCCCGCTCATGGTCTCCTTCCTCCAACGACATACTTGTGAGTATGATGCACATTCGGGCCTCAATACGACCTGTTCATCATTTCATGTTGGTCGAATCGTAGAATTTACATACCCGAACCGTGATATATATAGTCTTGTCATCCATAGCATCGATCAGGTCTTCGACTCGCGAAATAGCTTCATCGTGTCTTCCACACTGAAACAGAACGATGGCCTGCATGAAACCAAGTATTAATGCAGATAGCAACGAGAACAGTAGGTGCATGCCTTGATAAGCAAAACAAAATTACTTTCGGGAAAGGAACCATTAGTGAATACGAGGTCAAATACACGCATGGCAGCGTCGTGATCGCCATTGGCCGCGCGGGCTATTGTGATTGCAATCTGACCGATTGTGGACCGCTGAACCTCGACAGACTTGGTGTGCGATACTAGTTAATTCGTGACGAAACCAAAGACAAACGAAAGGCTACCTTTTTCGCATCATCTACAGCCAAGTTGTATTGCTTCAGACGAGACCGTACGAGCGACCGGTGAGCGAGGCACTGCGAATGACGAGAAGGATCTTGAACATCTAGGATCTCTTCTGTCAGGACCTTTTCCGTGCGAGTCAAGTCACCCTGAGTCCAAGCTTCGAGTGTCTCTTCACTGATTTGCATGAGTGGAAATTCTGATACAAAAAGATCAGAAGTGGCGAGAATAAACTTCGCTTAACGCACTCACGACGCAGCCTGAGGAAATAGTAGGAGATTTTCACTTTCAGATTCGTCAATGTTTAGCAACAGAAACACTTACATTTCCATTTACTGTAAGGTACGAGTCCGGAAGGAGACCAAGAAGACTCCTCACGGTAACTTTCCCGTTTGATTCGCCGGTGACAACGTAGGCGCCCTTATGGGAGACTCGGGAGAGTGTCATCGAGTAGACAACACTGGCGTGATTGATTATGGGACCAACTTGCTTGTATGTCGAGGCATCATGAAAAGACAGTGAGGTGCTTCTGGTAACGGCAATGAACTTTTGGTTGGACGATGCTGCGATAGAAGAGAAATGCGCGGAACCGCTACTGGTAGGAAGAAGCCATGTGCCGATCAAGGACCCTGAGGATGGGTCAAAACTCTTGGCTTCGTTGGACGGCTCAGAGGCAGCATAAATTTGACAGCCATCGGCTGACCAGGCAAGTGGTGAGGAGAGGTTTTGCACGAACGAGCATGGAATGTCGAGCAATAGTTGGCCGTCGTTGCTCTTAAAGATTCTGATTGATGTTCCGGTCGCAGTGGCGAGACGGCCGGCGTCCGGAGAGAACTGAACTGCAACCACCTTGGAGCCATGTTGCAGTGGACCCAGGAGTCGTTTGCCTGTGGTAGTGCTCCAGGTAAATACGCATTTGTCGTTGAAGCCACCCGTGGCAAATGTCGTCGAATTGGAAGAAATATCGACCGAAAATACTGCGCCTGTGTGACTCGGACTCGCCGCCCCGATGTCCAGAACTTTTGTAGGGGTTTCCGCATTCCACACACTGGCATACGGATGTGAGGCCAACCCGCACACCAGCCATTTGCGATCCCTTGACAACGCGGTGGCAACAATAGCACACCCCGCTTGAATTGCTGAGCCAACCTGATGTCCGTCTTCTACTTGCCATCGGCGAATCATCCCTTCTTCACCACTGCTAAATACCTGCTTGCTATCCGCAGTAAAGCAATTTGAGTATACCGCATCTCCACAGTGGATTTCGAATATTTTCGAGCGATCTGACAAGTGTCGACAAAAGGTTATCGCAGGTCGGGGGTATTAGGGATAATCTATTTACCATTTTCTGAGGAATACATCGATCACGGAACTTCACAGACGCTGACGGTGCTGGCACGACAATGGGGGTACAGGGTCAGAGGGTAGCAATCACGTGTTCCTCGCGGTGTTGTAGCCTCGAGGAGTGCCATGAGGCTAGTACTAGTATGTATGTACCACAGAGCGGACGCCGCAGCTAAGAATGAAAACATCCTATTCCATGTTCATTCTGTGTATAACACGGGAGTTCAGGGTAAATGGAGACAAATGTCTGCGTCGACTCTGTGATCACAATATTTCCGCTACTTCGACCCCGACGTCCCTGGCAGAACTGATGTGGCTTTGCGGTCCTGGTACAACGATTTCGTGCTCAGCAACCACCCCGCTTGCACCCTCCATGCCACCGGACGACTAGCCGCAGCGCACAGGTAGAGACGTTCATCCGTAGCAATGGGTCCATATAGCGGCGCGGCAACATCGAGCTCAGCCTGCGGCCGGAGACAAAGACTCTTTGAACCGGACCAAGACAAAGAATCGTTGTCGCAATCCAACGAGCTTGCACAAGGTTCATCCTGGGCTGTGCCACGCCAGATCGCGAATCCACGGATGGGCGAATCGAGCTTGCGTGGTTCTGCTAACGAGAACCTGTCCAAAGTCCGAAGTATTCAACGTGATGGGACTGAGCACCAGTCGCGTGTCCAATGATGGATTCAAGTTGTCTGACCTAAAATACACGGTGAACATGGAAAAGCAAACACGAAAAGAAAGAACCGCACCGCAATATTGTCTGCTGGCTAGCAAGACGACGGTAAGCTTGATATCTCGCTCGCTCATAGTCTTTTTGCGCTCGGCTCCATGTCTCTCCTCCCTTTCTCCTCTGCGGATTCATGATCGAGGTCGGGTGGATTGAGTGTAGAATGCGAGGTCGCGCTCGGTGCCTCGAACACGCGCAGGAAGAAGATTAACACGCTCTGGAGAAACCGTGTGTTTCCGCGCGCATATCGGTGCTGTCAAGCCGTCGGGGTAAAGGAGCGGGGACAGCGGGGACAGCGGGGAATGTGCTGACGTGTAAGAGTCGGGGGAGTATTTGCGAGGACGTTTCTGAAAGGTTTTGATGCGTTCCGGTGCTCAAACGGAGGGGCGGCATTGAGAGTGGAGAGTATTGCGAAGGCGCGACACGAAAAGCGCAAAATTTTACATAGATGGATCCTGCGGTTTTGATAGGAGACGGTGAGAATCGAGGCAGGCGACGAACATCAACATATGCGGCGGTTACGTTACTCCGCCACCTGAACCAACACGGTCATGGATACAGACAACAGCCAGTCGCCCATTTCCCTGTCGTTGCTATTGCTGCTGTTTGTGTTCCTCATGTAGCTATGGTCATTCTAACCGTCTTTACGTCGTGGCTGACCTACTTTGGCAGTGTTGCTGGTCTGGGGTGGTGTCTGCTCTCGTCGTGTCTCGGTCGAGAAGCCTTTCAGCTCTGGTCGCTTTCGGGCGGGCGGGGACGATATCGGCGTGTTGAGGACGAGATGTGGGAAATGCCAGAACGTCGACGCGGTCGATGACGTATCTCAAGTACTATGACGTCGATGTCAGCCCTCTCAGACGGTCTATAAAAGCGGACCATTTCTCTCCATCTTTTCCTCACCCCCTTCCTTGTTCTCTCTTCCCTCCCTCATCCTCTTTACCCGCCTTTATCCATAAAAAAGCAATCAGCCTACTCCTCTACCATGCGATTCACTCTTGTCTCTGTTGCTCTCCTTGCGCTCGCCAACTCGCTCGCTGTTCAAGGTTACCCAGCCCTTGAAGAGACAAACTCGCTCGTGGACCGTCAGGCTCAGAGTCTCGACTCTTTGTGTGCGTAGTTCACCTTCCATAACCACTTCCGGTACTGAACCTCGTGCAGCACTCGGTGGTGATATTGACAGCATCGTGGCGGCCCTGCGGACCCTGGTGGACGGTCTTCTTCAAAACCTTCTCATAGTGCTCCCTGCCACCCCAGATCCGACATCATCTGCGCCCCCGACGAGGTTCTCTCCAACGACGACGAGCTTTGGTCCAGCAGCGGCTACAGGCGCGAGCTCCCTTGCTAGAAGTCACTCGCCAAGCGTATCAGGCGTCCCGGAAGCGTCATCCTCACACCCGAGCCGGATGCGTAGACAGGCAGCGTCATCACACCCTTCCTCTGTGCTTTCCTCTGGCCTCAGCAAGCTCGGCTCTGCGACACCAAAACTGGGAACCAGTTCGCCCACATCCAGCCACCCTGATGTGAGCCCCACTCGAGTCTGACGGTAAGCTGGACGGATGCCATGATCAGCTCCATGTCAACTGTAGATCTTGTCCTTTGGCACATCGCATGTACTGTAACGAAATGAAGTTTGGTTGATTGCAGACCTCGAGTGAGACCATCCCGGTTACTCTTTCTCAAGGACATTCATCAAAATGCTCCGCTCATACTGCCCCCTCGATGTTGAGCTCGTAAATGATGATTCTACCAAAGAAGTCTGAGCCCTTCTCGAATGCGAGCCTCAGACACTGGATATCTTTGCCCTCTATGGGTAGTTCAAATATCTGGCGTCGGTTAACGTCTTCTGGGTGGATGTGGGTCCATGTCGTCCACACTGGTGCTTCAGAAGAGACAGCAACTTCTATCATGCACTGGATGCCGACGAATCCTCCTTGGAAGGTCAATGCAATTCTCCGAGGGAGTACAGGCTCGGAGAACACGAGTTGGATAAACTGTGGGAGGCCCTGTATGGCCAGTCAGTCGGTGTGATACCTGTCTCTGGGTGTATCACACCTGTTGAGAAGTCCAACAAGTCTCTGGGTTGCCGTCCGTCAGGTGCTTCTTGCCAACTGTCTTGTCTAGCATCGAGCTGACTCTGGTACACAGCTTGGGATATCAACCGATCTGAGTCAGAGAAAGGAAACTGACTTGATTTTGGTGTCCGATGTGATGAGCGACCTGTAGACACTCGACATCGCCCTTCACAGGACGCTAACCGTGACTCGCCGATCAATATACGGATATGCTGTGATGCGTGGGAACTGGGCACGTATAACTATCCCTCCTCCGAGGCGGTCCAGATCATTTTGAACTTCAATGCCTCCCACCGATCTCAGCGCCAACATACCTGCGTGGCTCATCCAAGCCCGCGATCCTGTCCACCAGCGCGCTGTATGCATAGAACTATCCAAACGCGAGAAAGAACGCTCAAGCTATCGCAATGCACCCCCTGCTAACAACCCACTCGCGTCGCGCAAGTTGACGCAAGGGATATCCTCCGCCTCGCCGCCAGATAACCCAGATCGCTCCAAACATTACTCTGTAGCGATCGGCCGCAATCCTGCAAACCGGTCGGGCAATCGCTACTCCAACATCGAACCTTACGATCGCACGCGCGTCGTCGTGGGCACTTCCGAGACCGCCTGCCTAGGTTGTGGGGAGGGACAGGGGAGATACTTCAACGGGAGCTGGGTCAGGGAGTTGCACGGACAGAAGTGGTGGATCGCTACCCAGGCACCTCTGCGGGACACCTCCCATGTGTTCCTCAGCGTGCTTGGTCAGCTCCTGGGGCCGTCGTCGGAAGCGTCGTTTCCCCAGGGAAGTCGGGTGCGCACCGTCGTACAGCTG
The DNA here is from genome assembly GCA_038091395.1 of Leccinum rimulosum. Classification (NCBI taxonomy): domain Eukaryota; kingdom Fungi; phylum Basidiomycota; class Agaricomycetes; order Boletales; family Boletaceae; genus Leccinum; species Leccinum rimulosum. The sequence goes on from JBBPOJ010001009.1 coordinate 12,494, forward strand.
ACCCTCAACTTTGAGAACGGACGCATCAAAGCTTACCCATACTTTCCTCCCATCATCGGCGAGTCGATGACGATCTCGCCGGAAGCCGGGATCAGCGCCCGACCTCTCGTTGTAACCTTGACGGAGCAGAAGCTGATCGAGGACGCCAACTGCATCCAGAGCAAGGTGTCCGTCGTTGCCGAGGGTGGGGGTCCCCCGGAACCCTTTACATTCACCCACATGCTTTACACCGCCTGGCCAGACCACGGGATCCCGGAGGAAGAAGATCAGGCTAGCTTGCTAAAGTTTTTGCGTCTGGTTGATAAGGTCAACAAGGATCCGCTTGCTCGTGCAGGCAAGCATTCAGACCCGCCTGTCATGGTCAACTGCTCCGCAGGAGTGGGCAGGACAGGGACGTTTATTGCACTGTCGTCGCTGCTGCGCTTCCACAACCTTCTTGATGCCAGTTCGCCGACAACCTCTAACGCCACCGGATCACCCCTTTCTGCTTCGCCGCTGGGTCCATTGACACCACTCGACCCGGTTGCTCAGGAAATCGACGCCTTGCGGGAGCAGCGCCTCGAGATGGTGCAGAGAAACGAACAGGTATCCCTGATATATCAAATACTGGAGCAAGCTTTTTTGAGCCAGTAACGTCGAGATCGGACGGAAGAAGTGTGGTTGACTTGGAGTTCTAGATAAGTTGGCTTGTACGACGAGGCCTTGCAGATGTGTGTAGCCATAATACCTATGTATCGTCTAGAGGCAGTACTATATCTTTCCATCTACGCCAGTACCGGTTGTTCAACGTTCACTGGCAGCTACTGTATGTCGGTAATATATGTGTCAGAGAAGGTTCAGTCTTTCTGACGGTTTTGATCGATCAAGCTCTGATCATCGATCATTGGCTGCTTCCAGGATCCCCCGAGTAACCCGAACTCTCTGAGAAATTCCTGAAACTCATGTAATCGCTGTCACATCACTCACTCCGAGTCATTCGCCGACCGCTTAGCAAATTAAAATAGCGCGGTATGCCAGTGGATAAAAGAAATAGAGGCGCGCTTTCAAGTTCACCCGGAGATTGTCCCCCGTTTCACGCCACTTCTCGATAAGCCCATTCCCGATGTCATATCCTTCCACGATTCAAGTCATCTCCATCGCAAAGAATGGCGGTCCAGAGGTAATTGAAAAGAAGGTGGTCCCCTTCCCAACAGTCGAACCCAATCATATTGTCGTCAAGGTAATACTATCACCCCCTTCATTACTGATCGATGATCATCGATGATCTTTGGCCAACTTCGGACTGACGAAATAACTCAAGGTCGAATACTCTGGCGTCAACTTCATCGACACTTACTTTAGGCAAGATCGCCACCATCACATTTGTCCGTCTTTACATATTCCTCACACTATAAATCATGTAGGCAAGGCCTCTATCCCGTCGCCAAGTTCCCGTACGTTCTCGGCAAGGAGGCAGGTGGAGTGATCGTGGGATTGCCCACTGATGCCGCCATCCTCAATGATCCAGAGTACCAGAAGCTCGCATACAAGCAGGGTGTCCGTGTCGCTGCGGTAGGACCACTTCTTTGTCCGATTCCCACCACTGGGGTGACGTTCTGACTCCTGGAATCGACATGCAGGTGGTGACCCAAGGGGCACTTGCAGAATACATTTCCGTCCCGTGGAAGGACGTGCACCCCATTCCCGATGGCATCACTACTCGTTCCGCAACTTCGGTGTTTCTTCAGGGCCTTACTGCAATCACCTTTATGGAGGAAGCGTACGATGTAAAGAAGGGTGATATCATCTTGATTCACACTATCGCTGGCGGTCTAGGCCTTCTCTTTTGCCAGTATGCCAAGTATCTTGGTGCTACTGTCATTGGAACGACGTCCACAGATGAGAAGGCAGAGATTGCGAAACAGCATGGTGCTGACCATGTCATCATTTACAAGAAGGAAGATACCGTGAAAAGGGTGCTGGAGATCACGAACGGAGAAGGTGTGCACGCCGTCTTTGACGGCGTTGGCAAGGACACGTGAGTGACTCGGACATGCAGCAGCAGTACTAAATGACTGATCGTTTGATAGTTTCGAATCGGACTTTGTGATGCTGAGGAGAAAAGGTACACTCGTCTCTGTCGGCAACGCATCGGGCGCCGTCCCACCTGTTGCACCGTTAAAGCTCACTGAGAAGAACTTGAAGCTCGCGAGACCAACGTAGGTGCACGAACAAGTTTTTCATTTGGTTCTTGTTTGTGATCCGACTTGGCAGGTTGATGAACTACACCTACACGTTGGACGAGAAGTTGTATTACTTCCGCAAGCTCTGGAGCCTCATCGAAGGCGGGGCTCTGCGGATTAACATCCACAAGGACTACCCGTTCACGGCGGAAGGCGTGCAGCAATCGCACAAGGATTTGGCAGGCGGAAAGACGGTCGGTAAACTGTTGATCAAGGTCTGCGAATAGAGGTTGTACGATATTCCAATAGAATGTACTTTCAAGCTGCTTCCCGTCGTTCTGGCCAAGGTACTGAGTTTTACCCAGTCTCAAACCCACGCTACGCTCTTCCTTTGAGTCAGCCTTGACTCTACTGACAGAAACGTCTCGCTTTCTGCATTTTGCCGACCTAGCGGGGGATGGAACAGTACGGCAGCGTACCACGTACGCCGTGCATGGCCAGACTCGGAGTTTGCCAGTGCGCCCCCTATCATGGGTAGTCTATGGCATCATATCGAGTGACTGGCGGTTTCACTTGAACTCTCACTCATTCCAATTGCCCGCACCAATTATTGACAAGTCCAACCGCGATGACGTTTCCCACTAAAATCCACGCTGTCACCATCGCCAAGAACGGCGGTCCCGAAGTGATCGAGAAGACCGAGATTCCTTTCCCAGACGTCCAACCTGGACACGTCGTCGTCAAGGTAATGCCGTTCCTCTGGGAAATCCAGTCAACTCGGACGTTGGACTGACGAAAATGAACTCACAGGTCGAATACTTTGGGGTTAATTTCATCGACACTTACTTTAGGCGAGAAAACCCCCTATCTTCGACCTTGCGTCGAACTCACTGGTCTTTGGTCTTACAGGCAAGGCCTCTATCCCACTCCCAAGCTCCCGTATGTACTTGGAAAAGAGGCCGGCGGAGTGATCGTAGGCTTGCCCACCGACTCCGCCGTTCTCAACGATCCCGAGTATGAAAAGCGTGGATACAAGCAGGGTGGCCGTGTCGTCGTGGTGCGTGTCCACTTTCCGATACTTGATACGCGGAATCCGACTTGAATGGGTATGCAGGAGGCCGAGAATGCGCACGCAGAGTACATTTCCATCCCGTGGAAGGACGCACATCCTATTCCCGATAACGTCTCCACTCGTTCCGCGGTTGCCGTATTTCTCCAAGGTCTCACGGCGATAACCTTTATGGAGGAAGCATATGATGTCAAAAAGGGTGATGTCATCTTGATTCACACCATCGCTGGCGGCCTGGGTCTTCTATTCTGCCAGTACGCCAAATCACGTGGCGCTACTGTCATTGGAACGACATCCACCGATGAGAAGGCAATGGTTGCAAAACAGAATGGCGCCGACCACGTCATCGTCTATAAGAAGGAAAACACCGTGAAGAGAGTCCTGGAGATCACAAAGGGAGAAGGCGTGCATGCCATCTTTGATGGCGTTGGTAAAGACACGTGAGCGACATTCCACGGAGTCACTTCGTGGTTGACCGTTTTGGTAGGTTTGACTCAGACTTTGAGATGCTGAGAAGAAAGGGGACACTGGTCTCTGTCGGCAATGCATCCGGTGCCGTCCCACCTTTTGCGCCACTGAAACTCAGTGAGAAGAACCTGAAGCTTTTGAGGCCAGTGTACGTGCACGACCATTGAGCGCCTGTTTGGTTCTCGTTAACATTTCGCCTTAGGTTGGGTAATTACACGTACACTTTAACTGAGAAGCGGTATTACTCGAGCAAACTTTGGAGCCTCGTAGAAAGCGGAACCATGAAGCCTATCGTCCATAAAGAGTACCCGTTCACAGCCGAAGGCGCGCAGCAAGCACAGAAGGATCTGGCAGGTGGAAAGACGGTAGGGAAAGTTTTGATCAAGGTTAGCGAGTAGAAGTTTCGGATGGAAATATCGTAAAAGCTGTAAGCTCGTACGTGTACCAGTAGTATTGGCTATGACTTTGTAACTTGTAGTAGTAAGAGTGTGACGAAGTTTTCTGAAAGTTTGCAGGCTTACGTACACAAGTTGCTCTAAACTCGAAGTAGAATTGACGGTTTGTGTTGAACCATATGTGGCAAGTGTTGTATTCACACCAACAAGAATCCTTGTACTCGCCTCTGACATTGTCGCCATGTTTTCGCTACAGGTGTCGAATTCCTGGGGAAAAACAAGGTCTACTACAGGGATCAACAAGGTCGTGTTCACGTCTAAAATGCCTGTTTCGTGATTTTTGATCTCGAATTACTCCGTACTTTCTCTCTCTCTCTCTGGTTCGATGGCTTCGAGTCTGTGGCCTCGAGGGTTCGCTTTCTCGTCTTGTATCTCGCTGCGCGCAGGACGCACAGGGCAGTCTTGGGAGACGCGTATATCCGAGCCGGGAAACCTTCCGTGTTTAAATGTGCTGTCGGACGACGTCCTCACGGAAGTTTTCAGCTATTTGGATATCGAAGACATCCTAGCTCTGCGACGAGTATGTCTTTTTCCGCATTATATGTCTCTCTGCCTTCACGCGTATGACAGGTCAGCAAGCTATACTACAACCTCACCCATCAAGGTATCATCTGGAAGAATTTCCTCAAGCGGATCGGGTCCAACGCTCCTCAACGACCGCCCTCACACCGTCACACCCCCCAATATCTGACTTCTTTTGAGGCAGAACGGCTGGTGACGAGGGCGATTTCGTTGCAGAAGAACTGGGTGTCGCCCAACCCTTCTCCCTTGTCTCGCGACTCT